>PVIW01009274.1:0-32939 GCA_004026585.1 Noctilio leporinus
CCCAACCCCTTTCCCCCTGACCACTGAAGGCCTATTCCTTGTATTCATATACTGATGTGTGCCACCTCAGTTGGTGCTGAAGGGCTACAGGCACAGCTCCTCATTCTTGTGGAACACATAAAACTTCAATTCCTTTGGAAAATATTCAAGAAACTCTCCAAATACTCATCTGTCCTTACTGTGTCCACCAATAACATGAACCATGTTCTCTATATCTTCTTTCCTGAAGTAATTGTAAGTATTTCCCCATTAATGCCCCATTATGAACACAATGGAGCTGGGAGTTAGAAAATTAAATGCTAGCAACATTCATTTAATTATTTTTATTGTTATACTTTGTTAAATATCCACTTTTGAAAGGCTATTACTTTAAAATATGTATACTTTTGAGGTAGGTGAAAAGCAATCATACATTGATGTTTCTCTCCTTTTCTTCTCTCTGAAAAATAATAAAATCTTTAAAAAATAAATGAAATAAAATATGTATATTTTTGTTGATTTATAGTTATATTATACATGTTAATAAAGAGTGTTGCTTCTCATACAATTTAGGCCGTTAAATTTTAATTATCAAAGACAGCTAAAATTTAAAAATTTAAACATTAAATTTCTCCAAATTAGGAATGGTTTCAAATATTAAAATATATTAAGTTGTCTTATGTCTTTATATTCTCTCTCTCTCTCTCTCTCTCTCTCTCTCTCTCTCTCTCTTTTCAATGTGATGAAACATACATAACATAACATTTGCCATTTACCCTTTGGTGAGTGTACAATTTAGCTGCATTAAATATCTTTGCATTGTCGTATAACCATCACCACCATCATCTCCAAAATATTTTCATCTTCCCAAACTAAAATTATCCCCATTAAACAATTTCTATGACTAGAGGACAGAACTGGACTATTCTAGGTACTTCATGAGTGGGATCATACAACATTTGTCCTTTTGTGTCTGGCATGACATCTTCAAGTCTATACATGTTCCATCCTGTGTCAGAAACTCACTCTCTCTTGTGATATTTTTATCTGGTATTTTAGCAACAAAGCTGAGAAATAAAATGAAATTAGTGTGCTTAGTGGGCATTAAATTAAAGCATAGCTTTGAGAAAGCGGCACATTTACAATGGATGGGAGGTATACATTGACTGATTCTAGGAGCCAAAACGGAAAACGCAGAAGCACTTGCACTGGAAAATTAATTCAAACACTCAGCACTTCTTCCTTTTTGGTGCACACTGGACCCAGAATTTTTGGACTTATTGTTGATTTCAAAATGGACGAAAACTTTCTAATAGCCTCACTATGCATCCTCTTTCCAAATCTTAGGAAAACCAGCAGGTTTTTCTATTAAAAGCCTAGTCATGTGAATCATATAAGATGTCATTGTTATAAAACAAAGACTGCCAAGTGAAACACAGAGGCTAAAATCCATCTGTATATTCCCATGCCCTTAAACACATCTTCTACTGCAAACTGCCTACAAGTTTTGATGACAGAACTTGACCCATCAGGCCATCATTCCCAGAAAAATTCAGGCCTCTCCAGAAACTGTATATATTTCCTAGATGATTTTGTCTTTATCAAAAGCAGCAATTGAGAAATGGAGAGGTTCAGTATCAGAGAAGTAGCTCCATTATGACAACTAGTTTCACCTACAGACAAGTAGGGGAACAATCAGTGGTAGGGTTCAGAATCTCAAGAATAACATTAAGTTCTTGTAACCAAGATGGAAAAAAAACAAGGGATCATTTGAAGGCAAATGACATTCTCTTCAGGCAACAGAATAATTTATTTACAATCTTAGTTTATGTTTTTACCTTGGAAACATATTAGACAAATATATCAATAAATGCATAGTACTCAGGACAAAAATAAAACAAACAAATGAGTGCATAATGTTCTAGCTACAACTAGGTCTTTTACTGATGAATCCACAAAAATATACATTCTTTAATAAATGTTTGTGAATTCCTCATACATATTTCTTACACAGATAAACTTATTACAAAACTTACTAGAGTTGCAAATATTTTCTCCCATTCCATAGGTTGCTTTTTGTTATTTTGTTAATGGTTTCTTTACTGTAAAGAAGCATTTTACTTTGATATAGACCAACTTGTTTAGTTTTGCTTTTGTTGCCTTTACTTCTGGTGTCAAATCCAAAAAATCATTGCAAAGACCAATGTGAAGGGGCTTAATCATCTATGTTTTCTCCTCAGAGCCTTACGGTTTTAGGTCTTATGTTCAAGTCTGAACATAAATTTAAATCAACTATGAGTTGATTTTTGGTATCATGCAAGAAAGTGGTCTAGTGTCATTCTTTCACATGTGGCTATTCAGTTTTCCTAACATCAGTTATTGACTAGACTGCCCTTTTCCCATTGTATTATCTTGACTCCTTTGTCATAAATTAATTGTCCATATATGTGTGAGTTTATTTCAGGTCTCTATTCTGCTCCATTTATCTATGTGTCTATTTTTATGCTGGTCAATAGCATACTGTTTTTATTGCCACAGTTTTGTAGTACAGTTTGAAATGAGGAAACATGATGCCTTTGGCTTTGTTTTTCTTTCTCAAGATTACTTTGGCTACTTGGAGTCCTTGGTGGTTCCATACAAATTTTAGGATTCTTTGCTTTATTTCTATGAAAAGTGCCACCATTAAAAATTTTATAGGGATTAAATAGAGTCTGAAGACTGTTTTGGGTATTATGGACATTTTAAGAATATTAACTCTTTCAACCCATGAGGATAGATGAAATATCTTTACATTTATTTGTGTCTTCATTTCTTTTTTGAATGTTATATAGTTTTCAGTGTACATGCCTTTGACCTCTTTAGTTAAATTTATTCATAAATATTTTGTTCTTTTTGATACCATTGAAAATAGGATTGCTTTCTCGATTTCTCTTTTTTATAGTTCATTATCAGTGTACAAAGATATAGCTGATTTTTGTATATTGACTTTGTATCCTGAAAATTTACCGAATCTTTAAAGTTTTCTAATAATTCTTTGGTGGCATATATAAGTTTTTCAACATACAGTATTATGTCAGCTACAAATAAAGATAGTTTTACTTCTTCCTTTCTGATTAAATACTTTTATGTCTTTGAAAATCATGTATCTGATGGTGGAGTTAATATCTGAAATACATAAACAACTCTATAGCCCAAAAAAGGCACAAGCAACTCATTAAAATTGGGTAAGGAAAATGAACATATATTTTCCCAAAGAAGACATAAAACTGGACAGCAGGTACACAAAACGATGCTCAACATCACTAATCATCAGGAAAATGCAAGCAAAACCGCGATAAGATATTACCTCACATCTGTCAGAAAGGCTGTTATTAAAAAGACATGAGATAGCAAGTGCTGGTGAGGATATGGAGAAAAGAAAAGCCTTTGGTGCAGCTACTTTAGAAAATTCCTCAAAACATTGAAAATAGAATTATCATACCTGATATTGAACTGTTCAGAAAACCATTACCCTTCTTCTAGTTGTGTGAAAATGCCACTGGAGTAGATTTTTAAAACTGAGTGTCCTACCACTTTTACTTTCATTGTGTCATACCACATTCTACCATGTCAGCCAGAAAAATAAATAGAGGTTACTACTTTAAAGGTTGTCATAGATCTTTGTGTTGTCAGTTTTTCTCCATATTTTAGAGACTACGTCTCAGTTGTGCCACAATCTCTAGTTACCCCCTTTTTTCATTTCTAAGTATCTTAAAGGAGGTATGGACAGTGATCAAGGAGATGGTGAGGATGATTAAGAGAGATGATGCTCTGGCAGTCAATTTTCAAAGTGCTCCAAATTGAAGCAGTCTCACAACAGTGTGAAAATCACCATAGTCACTAATTTTTCTTTGGCATATACATTCCAAAAGAAAAACAGTTCAAGCCTAACATATCAACCACATTCTACAGGCCTCATAGAAAGCTCCATAAAATTACAAAGAATCGAGCCCTGACTGGTGGCACAATGAATAATGTGGCAGCCTGCGAACCCAAAAGTCATTGGTTCAATTCCCAGCCAGAGCACATAACCAGGTTGCAAGCCAGGTCTCCAGCCAGGTCCGTAGCTGGTGGCAAGTGAAAGGCAACCATACATTTATGTCTCTCTCCTTCTCTGCCTCTCTCCCTTCCCCTCTCTCTGAAAATAATAAATAAAATATTTTAAAATAATAAAAATAAATATTACAAAGAATTCACTGTATCTCATTCTGGAAAAATGCAAGTTGGATTAATTATCTGTATGATCTGAACAAGTTTCTTAATCTCTCCAGCCCTTACCTTCCACTTATATAAACTAAGAAAAGCAATAGTTAAAGGAGTTGAATGAATATATCTATCTATCTATCTATCTATCTATCTATCTTGCTTAACATAGAGTACTTAATATATATTCTTCCCTCTAAATTTAGAACAAAAATGAAGTTACTACAAATTAATTTTGCATGTCTTTATAAGACAATATCAAGGAACTAAAAAAATATATTTTTCAGTAGAATTATTTTCTTTAACATCCATTTATTGTGATTACTCTATTTTCCTTGATATTCATGCTCTCCTAAAAGGTTATCACTAATTTAATACAATCTACCACAAAGAAATAATTATTAATTATCCTATATATTTTATTGTAATATATAGTAATATACCTTAAAATTTTTCCATTCCTTTTGTTGTTCCATTTGCAAATATTCATTTCTGACATCCTCCTGCAAGAAAACAAGATTAGATTGATTAAAAGAGAAAAAACTTATTCAGTTTTTTAATATTCTGTATTGTGATTCAAACCACTAAATTTACAATCAAAGCAAACTTAGAGTGAACAACTGTGGGCAGCTGGTGAATTGCAAAAGAGGAGCTGAATGGGCTTGCAGTAAAGTATTAGGTTGCCTTATTTGACAATGTGTCAGATAGGAAGGTAGACTTGGATCTTTGAAGACAAATTGGATATTAAAATATAGTCCTATTGGAAACTTATAAGAAATGTTATCAAACTGATAAATAATATAGTTATATTGATCAAGACACCCCATACACACACACAGTCTTTCTAGGTATTTTTACATCTTAATAACACTTCCATTTTGTAAAATAACAAACAGCTAAGAAATAGAAGGGTGCTTTGGCTGATGGCTCAGTAGAAAGGTGCAGGCCTGTGAACCCAACGGTCGCTGTTTGGATTCCCAGCTAGGGCACATAACCAGGTTGCAAGCCAGGTCTACAGCCAGGTCCATAGCTGGAGATGAGTGAAAAGCAACCATACATTGATGTTTCTTTTCCTCTCTGCCTCCCTCCTTTCCCCTCTCCCTTAAAGTAATAAATAAAACCTTAAAAAAGAAAGAAATAGAAGGGTGAAATTAGAGTGACCCTCATTTTTAAAATGAAGATTTGGGCCCTGTCCTGGTAGTTCAGTTGGTTATAGTTCAGTACTCTAAGGTTGTGGGTTCAATCCCTGATCTGGGCACATGTAAGAATTAACCAATGAAAAGAAAATAATTTGGCCAATATGAGTTTATGAGTTCTCTGGTGCTATGTCACATCAAGATAGTCTATCTATTTATTCTGTGTGTATAATCTTTTTAAATGTTTTTATTGTATTTAAATTCAAATTGTGGACATGAGGGATACAGGTCTATCTCTTGGATAAATAAATTATTATATGATATATATAAAAAGTAAAAACTGTCTTACTAATAGTATCTCACAGTGCTTTTAGTTATCACATGTAAAAGTGTAAAAAAATTTAGGTATCACATGTAAAAGTGTAAAAAAATTTTTACACTTTGAACATGATTAAACAGGTGAATATAAGAACAGATTTCTTAAGCAGAAAAGAATGCACCATTTAATATTCCAACTATTCATATCAAGACCTTTAATGGTACCTTACAACCTATGTATGATCAAAGCAATCAAATGAAAATTAATCTGAGAACCAAGATGGCAGAGGAGTAAATGGAGCTACACCAATCTCCCCCCAACACCAAACTGGAATTACAAATTAATTAGGGAAAAATCATCAGGAATAATCAACAGAACACCAATTGGAGAGAAGCTTTAGTACCATGAACAGAACAGAAGAGCAGATTCATCACAACGTGACCAGTAGGAAGTGTGGAGATGTGAGAGGGCTGGCAGGGTTCCCACAGGTGGCAGATGAAGGGATGGAGAAACATCTCAGCAGCCAGGAGTTCCACCTGAGAAGGGTGGGATCTAAACCCCCTACTGGGCTTCCCAGCCTACAGCAACACAGCTGAGAGTAAAATAGCACAAAACTATAAAAAGCAAAAAACCACCAGGTTTAGCTGGCTTGATGGAGAGACCAAGTTATTAAAGGGACTACACACAAAAATACAGCTGTCCAGTTCTCCCAACACCATTTGTTGAAGAGACTGTTATTACTCCATTTGATGTTCCTTCCCCCTTTGTCAAATATTAGTTGACCATAGTGCCCTGGGTTAATTTCTGGGCTCTCTATTCTGTTTCATTGATCTATATGTCTGTTCTTATGCCAGTACCAGGCTGTTTTGATGACAGTAGCCTTGTAGTATTGTTTGAAGTCCGGTATTGTGATTCCTCCTACCTTGCTCTTCTTTTTCAAGACTGCGGTGGCTATTCATGGGCATTTTTGGCTCCATATAAAATTTTGAAGTATTTTTTTCTATTTCTGTGAAGTCATTGGTATTTTAATTGGGAATTCATAGCAGCACTATTTACAATAGCCAAGTGCTGGAAACAGCCTAAGTGCCCATCAGTGGATGATTGGATCGAAAAACTTTGGTACATTTACACAATGGAATTCTATATAGCAGAAAGAAAGAAGGAACTTGTACCCTTTGCAACAACATGGATGGAACTGGAGAGTATTATGCTTAATGAAATAAGCCAGTCAGTGAAGGATAAATATCCTATGATCTCACCCATTATGGGACAATAATGAACAAAACTAACAACAACCAAAACAGAACCAAATATATGAATACAGTGAATAGGCCTTCAGTGGTCAAGGGGAAAGGGGTTGGGGGGAGGGGGGAGGCAGAGGCAGGGAAGGGGAGCAGCTTAAACAAGAACCTAGTATAAAGGAACCATGGACATGGACAACAGGTGGGATTGACTTTGGGGGGATGGGTGGGTGGGGAGGGGGACGGAGGGGAGCAAAAAGGCGATGGATGTAATACAACAATAATAAAAAAAGAAAAAAAAAAAAAAATACAGCGGCTCCCACCTACCCTGGGCTCCAGCAGAGAAAGGGCAAGGTGGACTAAAAAACCTTGGGGAAAGTTTGGGTCAGTGGCTTTAGAGCAAGAGCTAAGGGAGCAGCCCATGGGTCCAGTGCTAACCCATCCCCCTTATAGCCAGCAGAACACTCTTCACCAAAGAGAGGGAGCCTGAGGGAAGCCACAGCCCAGCCCATAGGAATTAATCCACCTCATCCAGCAGTGTTTAAACCTGACCTCAGATCACAGGTTGATTGGATTAATAGCTGAATTCATTTGCCCAGCCCAGAGGAGCCTAAAACTGACCACTGATCACAGACTGATTGGATTAGCACCTAAAGGAGACAAAAACAGTGGATCTCTGGTAGTCTCCAACTGGCTTACTAGGACCAGACTGGGACATGAGCTGACATCACCGACCACAGATCCAGGAAGTAAAAAAAAGTGCACCTCTACACCACAGAAGGTCACACCACTAAGACGGTAAATCAAAGCAGACCAATTTAAGAAGCAGAACAGTAGCTGCTTACAATGGGGAGACAAATCAACCCTCAGCAAATGGAAAGGAAGAATCCCAAGGAAGAGTGCAAAATGAAATAGAGGCAAGCACCCTACTAGACATGGAATTTAAAATCTACTATTTAAGATGGAAAACTCCAAAAAAAAAAAAAAGTTGTAGTTCCAGTAGCTTAAAATAAAGTTGAGTTGTATTATTAGAGGGGGGAGGATCTGACTCAAAAACTAAATTCATTTATTACTATGGGTTTGGCACTGTCTCTAGGACAACTTTCATAAAAGTGAGTTCTGCAATACACCACTTCTGTGTACTATATTCACAGAATATATTATATTTCACTAAAATAGCACTCCAGAGTAAAATAAGGATTAAAGAAGAAAAAAATTGCTTAATTTTGCTACAATATATCTAAAATACTATAATTTAACCTGTAATAGTAAGCTTTTGGCATTGACATATTTTATCGGCATATTTTAAAATTTTTTGTATTAACTCTTCAAAATCCAGTATGTACTTTAGATATGTGTAAAAATGTGTATGGGTATAAATGTATTTTTGCATGTGTTTGGTAATATTGCAAATTCATATTAAAAGAGTAATTCTTTAAACAAATGAATTAATGTAGGCATTTTGGAATAATGAAGAGAAAACTTTGTATTAATATGATTTGAGAAGCTGACAGAAGGCAGTAACTAAATGGTGAATTATCTGGATGTGAAAGAAAAAAAAGTACACATTGGTGGTTACAGAATAGATGGGAGATGTTAAGAAGAACAAAGGAAATAGCCAAAGAACTTATATGCATGACTCATGGACATGAACTAAGGGGGGCATTGCTGGAAAAAAAATGGGGTACTGGGTAGAGGGGAGCAAAGGGGGGAAATTGGGACAACTGTAATAGCAAAGTAAATAAAATATAATAAAAAAAAGAAAATGAATCTGATGTCATACATTAACATATAATGAGGATGTTAAAGACAGATAGTATACAACAGCTTATTTCTCTTTTGCAACATGTTCTTTGAAATCAAATAGCAAGTTTCCAGTGATTCAATATGATAAGGAGTAAGTTTTTATGGTTAATAAAAGAATAATTACTAGAGAAAAGTCGCATGAATTATTTATTTCCACTAAACACCTTTGAATTCAAACTACACTGAACATCACTTACGACTTGGTAGTTCAGCAGGCACATAGTATCAAACCTTGTTCATTACTTATGTTTTTTTTTTTTTTTTGGAATTTTTCTGGAAGTTTTCATTTATCATTTTCAGACCATGATGATTGTAGGTAGCTAAAACCACAGAAAGCAAAACTGTGGATGAGGGGAACACTGCACGCTGTATGTTGTGAGGTGACAGGTGAGTCGATGTACACTGAGAGATTCCTTCAAGAACATTAACAGGAGAATGCAGATGCAAGCATGTGAGTATGAGCCTTCTCTGGGCGAGTGCAGGGAAGTGTGGTGATTCTCACTCAGGCGCTGCACTCTGTCTCACTCTGGCCTGCAGAGTGGACACACTCACTCTTCCTTGCGGTAGGTCAGTGTATATCTGGTAGGAAGTCCTCCGTCTGGCCCAGTGTTCCACCAGCACAAAAATGTTTCCTTTTGGGTAGAGCGACATCTAGAGATCTTTGGTTTTCCAGGCAGTGACTGTCATTTCAGGAGACTGATGCTGAGGAAATGTAGCAAAGTGAAAATTAACATGCATACCACACTTCCCTTCATGTTGGTTCACTTCTCTTTCTGCAGGAAATCAGAGGTTCACTTCAAGTTCATGTGCAAAGCATCCTTAGTGCTCACCTCCATAAAGACAAGAATTCTTTAACTGTGTAAATGCTGACACTTCTGTTTTCCAATCTGGTTGTTTGTTGACGATCAGCTGTAGCCTTTTTCAGGGGCAGTTAAACTTGGCAGAGTGAAGACTGTGCTTCTGTTTACCTTTTGTTTCCACGGTTAATTTAAAAGTGCTTTTGGTGGGTGATTGGTGATGGTAATGGGAACATCTAAGACCATTAGGCTGAGAACAGAAATATCAACATGGTCAAAATGGACTAATTCCCCAGCTGGTAGAAATGAGTCGATGTACCTTCTTTACTATGAGAATGGCATGTTCATTTTTTTTAGTCCCCATAAACCAGGGGCTCTGGCCGCTCAGAACCAGGAGGGGATAGCATCTAGCAGGTAATTTGCTTCACTTTGAGGCTGATTAAGTCAGTATTTGCTCCAATGGCTTCATCCCAGGCTCTTACTTCTGTTTTTTCCTCATAGGTTTTGGGGACATCATTTGCTAAAGTAGCCTCATTGCATCAATCATTCATTTTTAATCAAAACAGACTTGTATGTGTTGGTCCAATGGATGTATAAAGGATTTTGAACCAGACCAAAGGGTATTTATAAATGTCATGTGTGCTACTCTCTAGCCATGTTACCTAAGAAAGACATGTAAGTTCCTTGAAACTCAGTTTCTTCTGCTGTAGAGTGGGAATGTCTTTAGCTATTTCTGTGGATTGTTCTAAGAATTCAATGCACAGTATTCAGGAGATAGCAATGTAATTGATACAGAATAATGATATTAACAGTTCACATTGATTGCACATTTGTTGTGTGCCAGCAATTATGGCACCTCTAGGAAATAAAAACCATTATCATCTTCACTTTGCTGATGAGAACAAAAGAGATGGGCTAGGCACCTGCCCAGCATCCTAAAGACAGTAAATGTTCATGCCAGGATTCCCAATCCTCAGTCTAGCCACTACTCCCCATGTAAAAAGGGTGAGCATCTAGGGTTTTGCTACCTTAGGTAAGAACTGCTTAAATATGATGGCAAGCAGTATGGTAACTAGCCAGGGGTGGGGTGGGTAGGGATGGAGAGATTGAGCAAACAAGAAAAAGGACTCATGGGCTTGGACAACAGTGTGGTGATTGCTGGTGGGAGAGGGTATAAGGGGACTAAAGGATAATGGCAAAGAATTACAATAAAGATAAAAAATATGGATTCTGAGGCAACTTCTAAGATCAGTGGAACCCTCTTTGCTTCCTGTTCCTACTCTTGTCCATACTTCCTCATTCATATCCAAGCCAGAAGCAGGGAAAGATAGAAAGTGACACAAGAAACAGGACAGGGTAGCCATTAGACACCTGGCAGACACCTCCATAGAGCCTGGTCTCACACTCAGCTGTGAGCTTGGCTGAACACACAAAGGTGGTGTTATATTCCATGTATATATTATTTAAAAGATTTCATATATTCTAGGTATTTAATTAAAGGAAGGAGTGAATGCTCTTAACTACAGATCCATTCTAGAAAACACAAATAAAAATATTATGATGTTACTATACTATTAGGTTGGCCAAAAAGTTAGTTCAGTGTTTAAGTAAAAAATATGACACATTTTTCATTTTTATCAGTAACTTGATTGAACCATGTACTCACTATTTTATTCCATTAGCTTCTTTCAGGCAACTTCATATCATTACTTATGTTTTTAATCCAACTTCAGAAGAAATCAATTTACAGTGATTTCTGGGTAATAAATGCTGTATAAAAACACTTTAATTTTGAGCACTGGCAGGTGGCACAGTGGATAAAGAGCCTGGAAACCCAAAGGTCGCTGGTTTGATTCCCCAGCCAGGGCACATAACCAGATTGCAAGCCAGGTCTCCAGCCAGATCCATAGCTGGAGGCAGGTGAAAGGCAACCATGCTCTGATATTTCTCTCACTCTCTGCCTATATCCCTTCCCTTCTTTCTGGAAATAATAAAATCTTTAAAAAAAAAAAAACTTTAATTTTTCTGTATGGATTTGTGAGAGTTTGGCCTTCTCTTTGAAAACATGCTTGCCATGACCCCCAATATGACACAAACTTTACTTAGGATGAATTCTAGTGCCTATGGCTTTCCTGACATTACTCTTCACACGAGGATAATCTGCTGAGAATTTCATGTTGTATAACAACTAATGACCCCATTCTCTTTTTGGCAGTCCAAATGAGACATCTTATAATGAAAATAGAAAACAGATGTTCTATATTAGCTGATACCTGGGGTGATACACTGAATATATGCAGGAGTGGAGTCATAGATCCTCTGGTCTGTTTAAGAAGTGCTGATCTGTGAGTGTCAAATTTCCTGGTGGAATTTTTTGCTTTTTTAAGAGCAGCATTTCATTCATGTATTATATAACAATAACCTCCACATTCCAATCTCCATACTGCATCCGAAACTACTTTGCTTTCAAAAATAATTATAATAATCCATTCAATTTTTTAAAATAGCTAATTTGATTATTTTCTAATTATTTTTTACATAAAAGAGTAAAATAAACAAAAAAAAACATTTAAAAGTAACTTATCTGTGCCATCATAATAATCACAATAATTTATTTTTCTTAAAAGTTTCAACCTTGGAGCCCATGCAGCTGACAACGTGGCAGTGTGCCACCACCCTTGGAGCCAAGTCCACCTTGCAGAGCCCATGAGAGAGGGCAAGCAGCTTCACATATAAATAATT
This sequence comes from Noctilio leporinus, assembly GCA_004026585.1. Classification (NCBI taxonomy): domain Eukaryota; kingdom Metazoa; phylum Chordata; class Mammalia; order Chiroptera; family Noctilionidae; genus Noctilio; species Noctilio leporinus. The sequence continues at coordinate 12,263 of PVIW01009274.1, forward strand.
TCAAGCCCCTTGCAGTGGAGCCCACCGTAGAGCCTATGCAACCAACAGAAGCTTGCCACCACCCTCAGAGCCTGGAGCCCTTGAAGAACCAGCGGTGAAGGGAGGGACCACCACCACCCTTTATGTGGAACCTGGGGTGCACAGCCGCTGGAAGCTCAGCCTACTGGGGGCATGACATTTGGAACCAGCACTGACCATGACAGACTCCAAATTGCAAGGCCCTGCCCTCCCAAGGCACTTAAGCCTGAATGAAGACTACAGAGATACTTGAGCCAGGAAAAGAGGCAGACTCAGTAAATGAATCTCTGCTAACCTCAAGCACCTGAGTTATACCAAGAGCTACTGAACTACTAACCCTCAACATATCCTTTTTAAAAGCCATTTCTAATCCTCACAATTAGTGCATTTTAAGTAAATAGTGTTTATATTATAGTGTATCTCAAAACCCATAGTTTACTCAACCCTTCTCTCAATTCATTTAACCACTCAAGTTCCTCTTCTTATTTTTGTTTTAAAGTCTACTTTCTCTTATGCTATGACTCATTCCCATTCCTCACTCTAACTATTCTGCCCCTCTCTAGCCTCTTAAAATCTGTTTTTGTGTGTGTGCTATTAGGTGTTGTACCTAACACACTTGTCCTCTCTCCACCTTGACCAACCATTGCTCATGAAGGGCAGTTAAGGAGGTAGGTGTGGCATCTTTACAAAGTTAGTTATAAATCTAATTTAGTCATAAATCTAAGGGAACTTATAAATAAATCACTTCCCTTTCCTCCAAACATCTCTTAAGCTCTCTTTTCCTCTTTTTTACCTCATAATCTCATCATACCTACAGAAATTATAGTTCATACATCGTTAATAGTGCTGTGGTGAAACTTATTCACCAACTGGATTCATATATACTATATTATTTATTTTTTCCTTTTTCACTTTTTCTGTCAACTTCCCTTTTTATGATTTTATATATTATTTTTAGAGAGAAAGGAAGGGAGAAAGGCAGAGAGGGAGAGAGACATCAATGTATGTTTGTCTTTCAGCTGTCTCCAGCTATGGACCTGACTGGAGACCTGGCTTGCAACCTGGTTATGTGTCCTGGCTGGGAATCAAACCATCAATCTTTGGGTTCACAGGCCAGCATCTTATCCACTGTGTCACCAGCCAGGGCTAAGCTCAACCTTAAATAATGTGAAGAAGTCAGATATCTGAAGATATGGCAGAAATACATTTCCAATAAATAAGGTAAATGATTGGGAAATCAGATTGCTAAATATTGATATCCTAGACTTTAAGTCTGGCAGTATTCTGGTGAATGAAAAGAGCTTCAGTTTGTCTTAGTGAGTGTTTCCCCTAACTCTTGGTGTTTACATGCTGAACAATCCAGGTGCTTCTAAGATCCCAATATAAATGTGCTTGTTAACTTTTCATATGTGACCTTTTGTGGCCTTCTCAGCTTCTTTCCCGATCTTATATATTTTGCTCTCTTTTAATATTTTTTAAAATTTCATTTTATTGTTGTTATATTATATCCATCACCTATCTATTCCCCTCTATCCCCTTCCTGACCCACCCACTCCCCACCAAAGTCAATCCCACTTGTTGTCCATGTCCATGATTCTTCCATGCTAGTTCCTTGAATAAGTTTTTCCCCTTTCTTGCCTCCTCCTCCCCTGACCACTTCTCCCCTCTGCTCAGTGAAGGTCTATTCATTGTATTCATGTATCTGTTTCTGTTTTGCTTGTTTGTTTTGTTCATTATTGTCCTGTAATGGGTGAGATCAAATGGTATTTATCTTTCACTGATTGACTTATTTCAGTAAGCATAATACTTTCCACTGCCATCCATGTTGGGGCAAAGGGTAGGAATTCCTTCTTTCTTTCTGCTGTGTAGTATTCTATTGTGTAAATATACCAAAGTCCATCCACTGATGGACACTTAGGCTGTTTCCATCACTTGGCTATTGTAAATAGCGCTGCTATGAAGATAGGGATACATAGGTTCTTATGAATTAGTGTTTCAGGGTTCTTAGGGTATAATTCTAGTAGTGAAATTGCTAGATCAAAAGGCAGTTCCATTTTTAGTTTTTTAAGGAAACTCCATACTATTTTCTGTAGTGGCTGCAAGAGCCTACATGCTCACTATCAGAGTGCCAGGGTCCCTTTTTCCCCACATCCTCACCAACAATTGTTTGTTGATTTATTGATGACTGCCATTCTGACAGCTATGAGGTGGTATCTTATTGTGATTTCAATTTGCATTTCTCTGATGACTTGATATCGAGCATTATTTCATATGCCTTTGGGCCCTTTGTATGTCTTCCTCAGAGAGTTGTCTGTTCAGCCCATTGTTAAATTGGGCTGTCTGTCTCCCTGATGTTGAGTAGCATTAGTTCTTTATATATTTTGGAGATCAGACCCTTGTCTGAGGTATCATTGGCAATTATGTTTTCCCAAACAGTTGGTTCCATTTTAATTTTGCTGGTGTGTTCTTTAGTTGAACAGAAACTTTTCAATTTGATATAGTCCCATTTGTTTATTTGTTCCTTTATTTCTTTTGCCCTTGGAGAAGTATCGGTAAACATATTCCTGTGTAGAATGTCTTAAATTTTACTGCCTATTTTTTTCTCCAGGATCTTTATGGTGGTACTGCTTATGTTTAAGTCCTTTATCCATCTTGAGTTTATTCTTGTGTATAGGGTAAGTTGGTAGTCTAGTTTTAATTTTTTTGCATGTCCCTGTCCAGTTCTCCCAATACCACTTGTTGAAGAGACTGTTTTCACTCCATTTTATGTTCCTTCTCCATTTGTCAAATATTAATTGACCAGAGTCCTGGGTTTATTTCTAGGCTCTGTGTTTGATTCCATTGATCTCTATGTCTATTCTTATGCCAGTACCAGGCTATTTTGATGACAGTAGCCTTGTAGTATAGTTTGATGTTCTGTATTGTGATTCCTCCTATCTTGTTCTTCTTTTTCATGATTGCTGTCACTATTTGTGGGCATATTTGGCTCCATATACATTTTTAAAGATTTTTTTCTATTTTAATTGAGATTGCATTGAATCTATAGATTGCTTTGGTTAGTGTGGGCTTTTGTTTGTTTGTTTGTTTTATTTTCTTTCTTTTTTAAATTTATTGTTGTTGTATTACATCTATCCCCTTTTTGCTCCCCTCTGTCCCCCTTCCCACCCACCCATTCCCCCCAAAGTCAATCCCACCTCTTGTCCATGTTCATGGTTCCTTTATACTAAGTTCTTGTCTAAGCTGCTCCCCTCTCTTGCCTCTGTCTCCCCCCTCCCCCCAACCCCTTTCCCCCTGACCACTGAAGGCTTGTTCCTTGTATTCATATATTTGGTTCTGTTTTGCTTATTGTTAGTTTTGTTCATTATTGTCCCATAATGGGTGAGATCATATGATATTTATCCTTCACTGACTGGCTTATTTCACTAAGCATAATACTCTCCAATTCCATCCATGTTGTTGCAAAGGGTACAAGTTCCTTCTTTCTTTCTGCTATATAGAATTCCATTGTGTAAATGTACCAAAGTTTTTTGATCCAATCATCCACTGATGGGCACTTAGGCTGTTTCCAGCACTTGGCTATTGTAAATAGTGCTGTTGTGAACATAGGTGTACATAGGTTCTTATGAATTGGTGTTTGAGGATTCTTTGGGTATAGTCCAAGTAGTGGAATTGCTGGATCAAAAGGCAGCTCCATTTTTAGTTTTGTTTTTTTTTTTTTTTTTTTTTAAGATTTTATTTCATCATTTTCAGAAAGAGGGGAAGTGAGAGAGGCAGAGAGGGAGAGAGACATCAATGTATGGTCACGTTTCACCTGCCTCCAGCCACAGACCTGACTGGAGACCTGGCTTGCAACCTGGTTATGTGCCCCGGCTGGGGAATCGAACCTGCGACCCCTGGGTTTGCAGGCTGGCACCTTAACCACTGTGCCACCAGCCAGGACCCCCATTTTTAGTTTTTTAAGGAAACCCCATACTGTTTTCCACAGTGGCTGCACCAGCCTACATTCCCACCAACAGTGTATGAGGGTTCCTTTTGCTCCGCATCCTCATAGTGTGGGCATTTTAATGATGTTAATTCTCCTCATCCATGAGCATGGTATATGTATCTATTTATTTGCATCTTCCTTAGTTTCTTTCTTCAGTGTTCTATAGTTTCCTGACTACAGATCATTTATCTCCTTGGTTAAATTTATTCCTAAGTACTATATTTTTCTTGTTGCTATGGTAAATGGGATTTGTTTTCTAGCTTCTATCTCTGATGTTTTATTATTGTTATACAAACATGTTCTTGATTTCTGAATATAGACTTTATATCCAGCTATTTTGCTAAATTTGCTTATTAAGTCTAGTAAGTTTTTGGTCTGTCAGATGTTGTATGTACATTATCGTGGCATCTGCAAATACTGACAGTTTTACTTCCTCCTTTCCAAATTGCATACCTTTGATTCCTTTTTATTCTCTGATAACTATGGCTAGAACTTCCAAAATGATGTTGAACAGAGGTGGAGAAATTGGGCAGCCTTGTCTTGTTCCTGATCTTAGAGGGAAAGCTTTTAGTTTTTGCTTGCTGTGAATGATGCTAGCTTTAGTTTCTCATATACGGCCTTTAAAATGTTGAGGTATGCTCCCTCTATTCCCATTTTGCTGAGTGTTTTGATCATAAAAGGTTACTGTACTTTATCAACTGCTTTTTCAGCATCTATTGATGTGATTATATGTTTTTTGTCTTTCATTTTGTTGATGTGGTGTATTACATTTATTGATTTTTGAATTTTTACCATCCTTGCATCCCTGGGATGAAACCCACTTGATCATGATGTATAAGCTTTCTAATGTATTGCTGGATCCAGTTAGCAAATATTATGTTGATAATCTTAGCATCGATGTTCATCAGGGATATTGGCCTTAGTTTTCTTTCTTAGTTGTGTCTTGACTTGGTTTGGGATTAGAATAGTATTGGCCTCATAGAAAAAGTTTGGGAGTCTTCCCTCTTGTTGGATTTTTTGGAATAGGTTGAGAAGGATAAGAGTTAGTTCTTCTTTAAATGTTTGGCAAAATTCACCTGTGTAGCCATCTGGTCTGGGGCTTTTGTGCTTTTGGAGATTTTTGATTACTTCTTCAATTTCACTAGTTGTTATTGGCCTATTCAGGATTTCTGCTTTTTTCTGGATTCAGTTTTGGTACATTCCCAGAAATTTGTCCATTTCACCCAGGTTGTCATAATTCTTGTCCTATTGTTGCTTGTATTAATTTCTTACAATCCTTTGTATTTCTGAAGTATCAGTTGTGATTTCTCCTCTGTCATTTCTGATTCTATTTGAGTCCTCTCTCTCTTTTTGTTGATGAGTCTGGTTAAAGGCTTGTCAATTTTGTTTATTTTTACATAGAACCATCTCTTGGACTTATTGGCTGTTTGAATTGTAGGATTAGTCTCTGAGTTGTTTAATTCTTCTCTGACCTTGACTATTTCCTTCCTTCTACTTGCTCTGGGCTTTGTTTGTTGTTGCTCCTCTAATTCTTGCAGCTTTTGGTTAGGTTGTTTATATAAGCTTCCTCTATCCTTTTTAGATAGGCCAGTATTGCTATGAATTTATCTCTTAGCACTGCCTTTGCTGTGCCCCCTAGATTTTGTGCTGTTCAGTACTCATTGTCATTTGTTTTCAGAAACTTTTTGATTTCATCTTTGATCTCATTGTTAACCCATTCTTTACTTAAAAGTGTGTTATTCAGTCTCCATGAGTTCCAGTGTTTTTGGTTTTTTCCCTTGAGGTTGGTTTCTAGTTTCAAGCCATTGTGATTTGAGAAGATGCTTGGTATGATTTCAATTTTCCTATATTTGTGGCGGCTTGTCTTGTGACCTACCATGTGGTCTATCCTTGAGAATGTTCCATGTGCATTTGAAAAGAATGTGTATTTTGCTTCTTTGAGGTGAAATGCTCTGTATATATCAGTTAGGTCCATTTCCTCTATAATGTTGTTCAATGCCACACTATCCTTGATGTTTTTTGTTTGAAATATCTGTTTATTGTTGATAACAGGATATTAAAATCCTCTACCATTAGTGTGTTGCTGTCTATATCCTTCTTGAAGTCCTCCAAGATTTTCCTTATATATTTGGGAGCTCCTATGTTGGGTGCGTGTATGTTTACCAGAGTTATGTCTTCTTGATGGATTGTTCCCTTAAGTATTATAAAATGTCCTTCTTTGTCTCTTTTGATGGCCTTCATCATAAAATCTATTTTGTCTGTAATATAAATATTACTACTCCAGCCTTTTTTTATGTCAATTTGCTTGATATATATTTTTCCATCTCTTCACTTTCAATCTGTGTCAATCTTTTATTCAGAGGTGGATGTTTTGAGGATATTGTATATGTGGGTCATGTTTTCTTATTCATTCAGCTACACTATGTCTTTTGATTGGTGCATTTAATCCATTTACATTTAAGGTTATCATTGATTGATACTTATTTATTGCCATTTTCCCCCTTTGTACCTGTATTCCTATCTGTCTCTCTCTGTTTCATCATTTTTTTTTTTTTAAAGCAGACCCTTTAGTATTTCTTGCAATGCTGATTTGGTAGAAATATACTCTTTTAGTCATCTTTATTCTGCGAAACTCCTTATTGCTCTTTCCACTTTGAATTAGAGCCATGCTGAGTAGAGTATTCTTGGTTGCAGGCCTTTGTTTCCCATTACTTGGAATATTTTTTTTGCTATTCCTTTCTGCCTTTTATTGTTTCTGTTGAATAATCATTTGATACCCTTATTGGAGCTCCCTTATATGTTATTTGCTATTTCTCCCTTGATGCTTTTAGGATTCTCTCTTTGTCTTTGAAGTTTGCCATTTTAATTATAATGTGCTTGGAGTTGGTCTGTTTGGATTTATCCTCATTGGGACCCTCTGTGCTTCCTGAACTTGAGTAACGTTTTCACTGATCATGTTAGGGACATTTTTTATAATTACTCTTTTGCACAGGTTTTCCATTCCTTGTTTCTCTTCTCCTGGTATCCCTATGATATGGACATTATTGTGTTTCATGTTGTCCTGCAGCTTTCTTAAAATCTCTTCATTCTTGTTCAACCTTTTTTCATTCTGCTGCACTGTCTTGAAATATTTTTCTACGTTGTCCTCCAGCTTGCTGATCCAATCCTCTGCTTCCTCTAGCCTACTGTTGATTCCTTTTACTGTATTCTTCAGTTTAGAAATACTATTTTTATTTTCTCATGACTTTTACTGAGAGTTTCTATGGCCTTTTTAATGATGGTGTAGTTCTCTGTAAGTTACTTGTAGCTTCCCTGGAGTTCTTTGTAGTTCCCCTGAAGTTGTTTGTAGTTATCTTTGAGCTGGCTGAGCTCATTGAACTTCTCTATCATCATTATTTTGAATTCCATATGTGATAGTTTGCTTGCCTCTGTTTCATTTAGTAATCTTTCTGGGGATTCCTCCTTTTTTAAAAAAAAATATATTGATGGAATGTTTCTTTTCCTCCCTATTTTTAGGTTTCATTGTAGTCCAATCACACTCTGATCAGCTGCCAGGCTAAGGAACTACTAGGTTTGAAGACTTGATTTATTTCTAATCCTATTGATCTGTGATCCACCACCAGGCTCAGATGCAGCTATGGGTGACAGACTGATTCAACTGTAAATCAATAAATCAGCTACCAAACTGAGGCCCTACTGGGCTAGACAGAGAGGTTCAACTGTAATCAAATGGATCAGCCACCAGCTCAGATGTAGCCTGGTGGGACAAATTCAGATGTGATTCAATGAACATGTGATCAGTCGCCGGGCTCAGGGGCCACTGGGCTAGGAAGCAAGATCCAATTTTAAACCAATGAATCTATGTTCAGCCATGAGGCTCAGAAGCTGCTGCACTAGACAGCCAGGTACAATTGTAAGCCAATGAATCTGTGATTACATACCAGGCTCAGGAAACACTGGGCTCAATGGAAAGATTCTATCATAATCTAATGAATCTGTGATCAGCCACCAGGTTAAGGGGCCACTGGGCTAGACTGAAAGCTTCAATTTTAATCCAATGAGTTTGTGATAAGCCACTAGGCCCAGAGTCCAGTGGGATGGACGAACCAACTCAATTGTGAACCAATGAATCCACAGTCATCCACCAGGCTCACTTGGCACTGTGCAGGAATGTCTGTCTCAACCAGCTGTAAATCAGAGAGTTTGTAATCAGCTGCCAGACTCAGGCACTGCTGGGCAAGAAATATCTCTTCAGGTGCCAACTATTGTATCTATGCTCAGATAGGGCAGGGCAGGAGAGGTTTATTTAGATGTAAAGCAAAGAATCATGATCAGGCACTGGGCTCAGTTACTGCTGGGTAGGGCAGATTGCTTCCAGTGGGCATGCCTATGAGAACCCCTCCTAAGGAAGACTCTTGGTGCAGGGCAGTCCAACTGAGGTGTGGTTTATAAATCAGCACCTGAATCCCCACTTCTCTCCTCCTCCTCCAAGCCACAGACACAGACTCTTCCCATGTGTCTCCAATCCTCTCTGCCCTACCTCTGCTGGAGCCCAGGGTAGGTGGGTACCAATGTATTTATGTTGTGGTCACCCTATTAGTTCCATGTCTTCGGTGCTCATCTAGGCTAGTAAACTCCAAGGCTTTCTGCCCTTCTCAGCTGGATGCTGCCCTCCTCTCTGCTGTGTAGCTGTAGGCTGGGGGACCAGAACCCACCCTTCTTAGGTGGAGCCTCTGGCTCTTTCGCTTCTGCTGCTGCCTCTGGTGGAGGCCCAGTCAGCCCTCTGGCGTTCCAGGATTCCTACCAGTCTGGTTGCGATGAAGCAGCCTCTTCTGTTCTGTCTGTGGTTATAGGACACCAGCTGGTGTTCTGTTCGTAATTCCAGCTGACTTTTTCTCCAAAAAAAGTATTTCAGATGTGACCTGAGAGGAGATTAGTGTAGCTCCACTTACTCCTCCACCATCTTGCCAGAACCTCTGTCAATTTCCTTACAGTAGTTTATTACATATGTATGTTTGTTCTCTCACACAGTATATATATATATATATATATATATATATATATATATATATATACACACACACACACACACACACACATATACATACTATATGCAAGTGTGTATATGCAAGTATTTTATATATATATATATATATATATAATATGATTAAGCTTAATGCTGTTCACTTGCACTTCCTCCCTGCATTCTGATTCTTCACCCCACCCACTTCTATATAAGAGGTAAAGTTGCTTTCTCTCTACCATCCCCAACCACTTCTCAACACTATTGTTGCTACTCCTTTGCCCCTTTCAAAAATCATCTATCAGTGAACTCAGTAGTTTTTCCTCTCTTATAATAGTCTTATTTTATTTACATCCTTATTAAGATTGGCTTATTTGCAGATGAGAGTATGATTAAGGGGGTAAGATACATTTGAATGTGTGGTTATGTTGCCTGGATGGGTGGTTCTGTTTCAGGAACATCTCAATAACAATATATAAAATGTGGTACAAGAGTGTCTATCAGCCAGCTGGAGTGAAAAACTCATCAAGGAGCAATACATAAGCCAAATCCAAAATACAATCAGATAGCCCAAATTAATGACATAAAGAGCAACCCAAGAGCAGCAAGTTGAGGAAATCTAGGAGACTACACCACTGAACCTCATAAGTCTCCTACCACAGAAGGGCACTCCACAAAGTCAGGGACTCATAGGAGATTAATCTGCAAAGAAAAAATAAAAGAAAAGAAAAGCAATAACAGACACCCAAAATGGAGAGAAAAAGAAACAGTCTATCACCAAAAGGAAAAGAAGAATCCTCAGAAAGACTGATAAATGAAATAGAAACAAGCAAATTGAGACATGAAATTCAAAAAAATAGTTATAAGAAAAATCAATGAGTTCAAAAAGCTCAAAAAAAACTATAAAGAACTCCAGGGCAACTGTAAGGAACTTATTGAAAATTATACCAGCATTATAAAGGACATAGAAACCATCAGTAAGAACCAGAAAGAAATGAAGGGTACAATTTCTTAACTGAAGAACACAGTAGAAGGAATTCCAAGCAGGTTAGATGAAGCAGATAAATGAATCAATGAATTGGAGAACAACACATAAAAAAATAACCAAACTGTGCAATAAAATGAAAAAAAGACTAAAAAAAGAATGAAGATGTTTTAAGAGAGATATAGGACAACATGAAACACAACAAGATCTGTATCATAGAAATACCAGAAGAAGAAGAGAAGTAAGGAATAGAAAACATGTGTGAAATAATAATGACAGAAAAACTTCCCTAACTTGAGGAGAGAAAAGTCATGCAAGCTCAGGAAGCACAGAGGATCCCAATGAAGATGAATCCAAACAGACCCACTCCAAGACACTTCATCATTAAAATGGCAAATTTAAAAGACAAGAAGAGAATCCTGAAAGCAGCAAGAGAGAAACAGCTAATAACATACACAGGGGTTCCCATAAGGTAATCAGCTGATTTCTCAACAGAAACACAAGAAACCAGAAGGGAATGGCAAAAAATATTTCAAGCAATGGAAAACAAAGGCCTGCAACTAAGAATACTGTACCCAGCAAGGCTCTCATTCAAAATGGAAGGTGAAATAAGGAGTTTTTCTGACAAAAAGAGGCTAAAAGAATATATCTCCACCAAACCAGCACTGCAAAAGATGCTAAAGGGCAATCTTTATAAAGATGAAGAAGCAGAGAGAAAAAGAAGGGAACACAGGTACAAAGAGGAAAAATGCCAATGAATAAGTACCTCTCAATAACAACATTAAATGTAAACAGATTAAATGAGCCAATAAAATGACATAAGGTAGCTAAATGAGTAGGAAAACATGACCCACATATATGTTGTGTAAAAGAGACCCACCTCAGAACAAAGATAAATACAGACTGAAAGTGAAGGAATGGAAAAATATATTTCAAACAAATGGACATGAAAAAAACAGGCTGGGGCAGCAATACTTTTATCAGAATAAAAGATTTTATAATGAAGGCCATAAAAAGAGACAAAGAAGGAAATTTCAAAATACTTAAGGGAATAGTCCAGCAAGAAGATATAATCCTTATAAACATATATGCACCCAACATAGGAGCACCCAAATAAATAAGAAAAATTTTGGAGGACTTCAAGAAAGATATGGACAGCAATACACTAGTAGAGGATTTTATCAACAATGGACAGATTTTCCAAGCAGAAAAATACCAAGGATATTGTTGCATTGAACAACACTCTAAATGAAATGGACATATACAGAACTTTTCACACCAGAGAAGCCAAATACACATTCTTTTCAAATACACATGGAATATTCTCAATAATAGATCACATGGTAGGATACAAAACATGCCTCCACAAATTCAAGAAAATTTAAATCATACCAAGCATCATCTCAGATCACAATGGCTTAAAACTAGAAACCAACCTCCAGAGTAAAACCCAAAAATATTCTAATTAATGGAGACTGAATAATATGCTATTAAGTAATAAATGGGTTAACAATGAGATCAAAGAAGAAATCAAAACGTTTCTGGAAACAAATGAAAATGAACACATAAGAACTCAAAACCTATGGGACACAGCAAAGGCAGTCCTCAGAGGAAAGTTTATAGCAATACAGGCCTACCTGAAAAGAATAGAAGAATCTCAAATAAATGATCTAATCATAAACCTAGAAGAACTAGAAGTACAGTAACAAATAAATCCTAGAGCAAGTAGAAGGAAGGAAATTATCAAGATCAGAGCAGAACTAAATGACATAGTGACTAAAAGTACAATTCAAAGGATTTGGTTCAAATCAAATCAGGAAATGGTTCTTTGAAAATACAAACAAAATTAACAAACCTTTAACTAGACTCATTAGGAATAAAGGCGAGAGGACCCAAATAAACAAAATCAGAAATGATAGAGGAAAAATCACAACTGATACTTCAGAAATACAAAGGATTTTAAGAAGTGACTACATATAACTAAGTGATAAGAAATTTGACAATCTCAGTGAAATGGACACATTTCTGAAAATGTATAACTTACCAAAACTGAATCAAGAAGAGGCAGAAAACCTGAATGAACCCAAACAAACAAACAAACAAATAAAAAACTAAAAACTAGTGAAATTGAAGAAGTAATTAAAAAAAAAAAAAAAAACCTCTCAGTGTACAAGATTCCTGGACCAGGTGGCTACACAGATGAATTTTGCTAAACATTTAGGGAAGAACTAATTCTTATCCTTCTCAACCTATTCCAAAAAATTCAAGAAGAGGGAAGGCTTCTAAAAATTTCCTATGAGGCCAGTACTCTTTTAATCCCAAAACCAGGTCAAGATACAAGAAAGATAACTACAGGCCAATTTCTCTGATGAACATAGATGCTAAAATTCTCAACAAAATATTGGCAAACCAGATCCATCAATATATCAAAAGAAATTATACATCATGACCAAGTGGGATTCATCCCAGGGATGCAAGGATGGTACAATATCAGCAAACCAATAAATGTAATATACAACATAAACAAACTGAAAGACAAAAACCATATGATCATATCAATAGATACAAAAGAAGCATATGATACAGTACAGCCCCCTTTTATGATAAAAAATGCTCAGCAAGATGGGAATAGATTTCATACCTCAACATAATATAAGCCATATAGAAGAAACCTGTAGCCAACATCATACTCAATGGCCAAAAACTAAGAGCCTTTCCCTTAACATCAGGAACAAGGCAAAGGTGTTCACTCTCTCCACTTCTATTCAACTTCAACATAGGTTTGGAAGTTCCAGCCACAGCAATCAGATAAGAAAAAGGAATCAAAGGCATCCAAATTGGAGAGGAGGAAGTAAAATTGCCATTATTTGCAGATGACATGATAGTATGAATAGAAAACACTATAGACATCATTAAAAAACTGTTCAACCTAAATAGCGAATTTGGAAGAACAGCTGGATAAAACATCAATATCCAGAAATTGAAGGCATTTTTATACACCAATAATAAAACGTCAGAGAAGGAAACTAGAAAGCAAATCTCACTTACTATAGTAACAAGAAAAATAAAATTCTTATGAAGTAATTTAACCAAGGAGATAAAAGACCTATACTTGGAAAACTACAGAACACTGAAGAAAGAAATTAAGAAAGATACAAATAAATAGAAGCATATAGCATGTTCATAGGTGGGAAGAATTAACATCATTAACATGTCCACACTACCCAAAACCATCTATAGATTCAATGCAATCCCTATTAAAATACCAACATCACATTCCACAGGCTTAGAACAAATAGTTAAAAAATTTATATGGAGTCAAAAATGACCCCGAATAGCTACAGCAATCTTGAGAGCAAAGTAGAAGGAATCACAATACCAGATATCAAAACTTATTACAAAACCATACTAATCAAAACAGTCTGATGCTGTCACAAGAACAGCCAAACAGATCAATGGAACAGAATAGAGAGCCCAGAAATAAACCCAAGACTCTCTAGGCAACTAACATTGACAAATAGCAAAGGAACATAAAATGGAGTGCAAATAACCTTTTCAACAAGTGGTGTTAGGCGAACTGGATATGGACATGGACATGGAAAGAAATAAAACTAGACCCCTAAATTATACCATACACCAGACTAAACTCAAGATGAATAAAAGACTTAAACATAAGCAGTGCCACCATAAAAGTCCCAGAGGAAAACATAGGCAAAAAAATTGCAGATATCCCATGCAGCAATGTTTTCACTGATATGTCTTCCAAGGTAAGGGAAATAAAAGAACAAATAAACCAATAGGACTACATCAAACTGAAAAGTTTCTGCTCAGATAAAGAAAACATCAACAAAATGAAAAGGGAACCAACCATATGGGAAAGCATATTTGCCAATGACACCTCAGATAAGTGTTTGATCTCCAAAATATATAAAGAACTTATATGACTCAACACCAGGAAGAGAGACAACCCAATTAAAAAATGGGCAAAGGACCTGAACAGATACTTCGCTAAGGAAAGCATACAAAGGGTCCATAGGCATATGAAAGAATTCTCAACATCTCTAGCCACCAGAGAGATGCAAATTAAAACCACAATGAGACACTACCTCACACCTGTCAGAATGTCCATCATCAGCAAATCAACAAACAAGTGCTTGCGAGGATGTGGAGAAAAGGGAACCCTGGTGCATTGTTCATGAGAATGCAGACTGGTGCAGCCACTATGGAAGTCAGTATGGAATTTCCTCAAAAATCTTAGAACTGCCTTATGACCCAGTGATTCCACTGCTAGGATTATACCCTAGGAATCCTGAAACACCAATTCAGAAGAATCTGTACATTCCTATGTTCAAAGCAGTGCTATTTACAATTGCCAAGTGTTGGAAACAACGTAAGTGCCTTTCAGTACATGAATGGATCAAAAAAACTGTGGTACATTTACAAAATGGAGTTCTATGCAGCAGAAAGAAAAAAGGAGCTTGTGCCATTTGCGACAGCATCAATGGAACTAGAGAGTATCATGCTTAGTGAAATAAGGCAGACAGCAAAAGATAAATACAAAATGTTCTCATTTAATACAGGAGATTAATTAACAAAACAAGCAGAGAAGCAGAAAGGAACTAGAGACATGGGGGGGGGGGAGAAGCAGAATGACAGTGACTAGAGGTGAAGGGGAGAAAGGGGAAGGGCTCGGCTGAGGAGCTAGTGTGAAGGACTCATGGACATGGACAATGAGCAGGGGATTGACTGTGGTAGGGTGGACAGGGGAGAGCAATGGGGGAAAATGAAACAATTGTAATATATATAACAATAATAAAAAATGAAGTGATGTTAAATAAAAATATATAAATAATAACTTTTTTTTTTAAGTTCCAAGTGACTTCCTCCATTATTCATTATTTGGTGTGGACCGTCCAATGAAACAACTGACTTTTACAGTATGTTTTTGTTCCTCCTACTGGAAGCTTATGAGTCACTGGGCTTGTCTACCACTACCTTCAGTGCCTAGAATTGAGAAGATAGCAGTACTCAATAAATGTTTGTTGACTAAATAAAAAAGGAAAGAAATCTAGTCACTTTCCTTCTTTCCCTCCCTCCCTTTCTCCCTTCCTTCCTTCTTTTCTTTCCTTTTCCTTCCTTCCATCTTCTTTCCTACCCTCCTTTCCTTTCCTTCCTTTTTTTGGGAGAGTGAGGGAAAGGAGCCATCTTCACAGTCAGTGCCACCATATCTTATATTTGATATGTAAGCATTAAACATCAGTCACCTGAATTAAGGTTCCACCCTAAATAACCCCTTTAAAAGTGATATTTCAGCCAACATTATTTTCTAGTTGAACCATAAAATATACTTACATATTCTGTTTCATGAGCTTTTGTATTAGGGGAAAAAACCCTCCTCCAGAAACAGGGGCAGGGTGATCTAGTAATAGCACATTATAGCTGCTGCAGAACCAGCTGTACCTTCCCCAACAACTAGGGTCAGGCATGTTGTCCACTTAAGTGATTCTGAGGGCGTCTTTAAAAGAATAGGGTACTGGAATGCTACTTTTGGATTTTTCTATACTTTCTATCAATGTGGGCTGGAGTTCCAGGACCCTGGGTCATGAGGACTGGGTGGCCCAGGAGTATTTACAGAGCCCCTCCCTGAGGGCTCAAAGGCCAACCTGGAGCACAGTGAGCTCCAATAAAAAGGGAGAGGAGGAGGTTAGGGCAGACAGACTTGGAGAGCATGGTCAGCGACAGGCCATGAACCATTCCCCGATAGACGATAGACAAGGCTGCAGCCCCTGCCTTGCAGGCCCATTTTGTTTCCCAAGTAGGGAAATGGCAACTGTAGCTCCTCAGCGGCCTGTGCCAGCCTGATGGTGATAGGTCTGGCACAGCCAGGGAAGAGGACTGCCAGCTTTCCCATGTTCCTCCAGTAGGAGTGTGGTGACAGTGGTTCCTGCCCCTGCTGCCCAACTGCTGGTGGGAGCAGAAGATGCTGGGACTGCTCAGGGCTAGGCCCCACACAGTTGGTAGTCAGCTCCTCCACCCACCAGGCAGGGTTCTACATTGTGATACGTGCCTCCCTATGTCAGGATACATGGGTCTAGGGCTGCTTCCACTCTCTTACCAGCAGAGCAATGCACAGAAACTGAAAGCTCACACAGGGAAGAGAGCTGGAAAGTTCTTTGTGAATAGAGTTGCTTTTGCATGGTTATATGGAGTGATCTAGCATTACACCTCATACTATGACTCTAAACTCAGGAACGTGTACCCAAAGAGAATAGAGACATATTTGCATGTCCAGCATAAGTTACAGAAGGACAGATAAGGAATAACAGGAAATTTCTAGGTTTGGTTTTGGACTTGACCCTTCCGGAGGGTAGCTGGTTTATGGTGCTTAGCAAATGAGATAGGCTTGGAATGTTTCCAGCCCTCTCAAATAAGATTTCCTGTTAATAAAAATCTGTTTCCTTCCTCACAAATCTTAATAGTATGTGTATTCAAGGCAACAAGGGGCAGACCCTATGCTACCCAGCTATACTTGAGCACATGTAAACACATGTAACTATCATTTAAAACAAGATGAAAAACTATAATACTGAAAAATTCCCTCATGACATTTTTCAGTACAACCCCCACTCTTCTTTTAAATTGTACTGTTGTTGTATTACATCCATCACCTTTTTACTCCCCTCTGTCCCCCTCCCCACCCACTCATTCTCCCCAAAGTCAATCCCACTTGTTGTCCATGTCCATGGTTCCTTTATGCTAGGTTCTTGTCTAAGCTGCTCCCCTTACTTACCTCTGCCTCCCCCCTCCCCGCAAACTCCTTTCCCCCTGACCACTGAAGGCCTATTCACTGTATTCATATATTTGGTTCTGTTTTGCTTGTTGTTACTTTTGCTCATTATTGTCCTGTAATGGACAATATGATATTTGTCCTTCACTGACTGGCTTATTTAACTAAGCATAATACTCTCCAGTTCCATTCATGTTGTTGCAAAGGGTACGAGTTCCTTCTTTCTTTTTGCTATATAGAATTCCATTGTGTAAATGTACCAAAGTTTTTTGATCCAATCATCCACTGATGGGCACTAAGGCTGTTTCTAGAACTTGGCTATTGTAAATAGTGCTGCTATGAACATAGGTGTACATAGGTTCTTCTGAATTGGTGTTTCAGGATTCTTTGGGTATAGTCCCAATAATGGAATCACTGGAACAAAAGGCAGTTCCATTTTCAGTTTTTGAAGGAAATCCCATACTGTTTTCCATAGTGGCTGTACCAGCCTACATTCCCACCAACAGTGCACGAGGGTTCCCTTTGCCCCACATCCTCCCCAACATTTGTTGTTTGTTGATTTGTTTATTGCCATTCTGACAGGTGTAAGGTGGTAACTTATTGTGGTTTTAATTTGCATCTCTCTGATGACTAGTGATGTTGAGCATTCTTTCATATGCCTCTGGGCCCTTTGTATATCTTCCTCAGTGAGTTGTCTGTTCAGGTCCTTTGCCCATTTTTTAATTGGGCTGTTTGTCTCCCTGGTGTTGAGTTGCATTAGTTCTTTATATATTTTGGGGATCAAACCCTTGTCCGAGGTATCATTGGCAATTATGTTTTCCCATACAGTTGGCTCCCTTTGAATTTTGCTGATATTTTCTTTAACTGAATGGAAACTTTTCAATTTGATATAGTCCCATTTATTGATTTATTTTTTACTTCCTTTCCCCTTGGTGAAGTATCAGTAAACATATTTCTGTGTAGGATATCCAAAAATCTACTGCCTATATTTTTCTCCAGGACCTTTATGGTGGCACTGCTTATGTTTAAATCCTGTATCCATCTTGAGTTTATTCTGATGTATGGTGTAGTTAGTGGTTTAGTTTTATCATTTTGCATGTTGCTGTCCAGTTCTCCCAACGCCATTTGTTGTAGAGACTGTTTTTACTCCATTTGATGTTCCTTCCCTTTTTGTCAAATATTAGTTGACCATGGAGTCCTGGGTTAATTTCTGAGCTCTCTATTCTGTTCCATTGATCTCTATGTCACTCCTTATGCCAATACCACAAGTTTTTGATGATAGTAGCCTTGTAGTATTGTTTGAAGTCCAGTATTTTGATTCCTCCTACCTTATTCTTCTTTCTCAAGGTTTCTGTGACTATTTGTGGGTGTTTTGGGCTCCATATAAATTTTTGAAGTATTTTTTCTATTTCTATGAAGTCTATCATTGGTATTTTAATTGGGATTGCATTGAATATGTACATTGCTTTGGGTAGTGTGGACATTTTAATGATGTTAATTCTTCCCATCCATGAACGTGGTATATGCCTCCATTTATTTGTGTCTTCCTTTCTTTCTTCATTGTTCTGTAGTTTTCTGAGTGCAGGTCTTTTACCTCCTTAGTTAAGTTGATTCCTAGGTACTTTATTTTTCTTGTTGCTATGGTAAATGGGATTTGTTTTTTTGCTTCTATTTCTGTTGTTTCATCATTGGTATACAAAAATGCTTTTGATTTCTGGATATTGACTCTATACCCAGCTATTTTGCTAAATTTGCTTATTAGGTCGAATAAGTTTTTGGTGGAGCCTATCGGGTTTTGTATGTACACATATCATCTCCAAATAATGACAGTTTGACTTCCCCCTTTCCATTTTGGATACTTTTGATTCCTTTTTCTTCTCTGATGGCTATAGCTAGAACTTCCAAGACATTGTTGAATAGAAGTGGATAAAGTGGACAGCCTTGTCTCATTCCTGATCTTAGGGGGAAAGCTTTCAGTTTTTGTCCATTAAGTATGATGTTGGCTTCAGGTTTCTCATAGATGGCTTTTATGATGTTGAGGTATGCTCCCTCTATTCCCATTTTGCTGAGGGTTTTTATCATAAATGTTTGTTGTATTGCTGTACTTTATCAAATGCTTTTTCAGCATCTATTGATATGATCATATGGTTTTTATCTTTCAATTTGTTGATGTGGTGTATTACATTTATTAATTTATGAATTTTGTACCATCCTTGCATCCCTGGGATGAAGCCCACTTGGTCATGGTGTATGATCTTGGTAATATACTGCTGAACCCAGTTGGCCAATATTTTGTTAAGAATTTCAGCATCTATGTTCATCAGAGATATTGGCCTGTAGCTTTCATTCTTAGTTGTATCTTGCCCTGGTTTTGGGATTAGAATAATATTGGCCTCATTGAAAGAGTTTGGGAGTCTTTCCTCTTTCTTTATTTTTTGGTATAGTTTGTGGAGGATAGGAGTTAGTTCTTCTTTAAATGTTTGGTAAAATTCACCTGTGTAGCCATCAGGTGGAGGGCTTTTGTGCTTTGGGAGATTTTGGATTACTTCTTTAACTTTACTAGTTGTTATTGGCCTTTTCAGGCTATCTTCTTCTCCTGGGTTCAGTTTTGGTAGATTATACATTTCCAGAAATATGTCCACTTCATCCAGGTTGTCATATTTTTTGTCATGTAGTTGTTTGTAGTAATTTCTTACAGTCTTTGGTATTTTTGAGGTATCAGTTGTGATTTCTCCACTTTCAGTTCTGATTCTGTTTATTTGGGTACTCTCTCTCTTCTTGATGAGTCTGGATAAGGCCTTGTCAATTTTATTTATTTTTTCAAAGAACTAGCTCCTGGACCTGTAGATTCTTCTAATTGTAGCTTGACTCTGAGTTATTTAGTTCTGCTCTTATATTGATGATTTCCTTCCTTCTACTTGCTCTGGGCTTTGTTTGTTGCTGCTCCTCTAGTTCTTGCAGCTTTGTGGTTAGGTCATTTTTATAAACTTCTTGTAACCTTTTTTGGAAGGCCTGTATTGCTATAAATTTCCCCCTGAGAACTGCCTTTTCTGTATCCCATAGGTTTTGGGCTGTTGTGTGTTCATTGTCATTTCTTTCCAGGAACTTTTTGATTTCATCTTTGATCTCATTGTTGACCCCTTCATTGCTTAAAAGCATGTTATTCAGTCTCCATGATTTAGAGAATTTTTGGGTTTTTCTCTTGAATTTGGTTTCTAGTTTTAAGCCATTGAAAGTATCTGAGAAGATACTTTGTATGATTTCCATTTTCCTGTATTTGTGGAGGCTTGTCTTGTGACATACCATGTGGTCCATCTTGGAGAATGATCCATGTGCATTTGAAAAGAATGTGAAATTTGCTTCTTTGGGGTAAAAGACTCTGTATACATCAGTTAGGTCCATTTCCTCTAGAGTGTTGTTCAATGCCACAACATCTTTGGGATTTTTTGTTTGGAAGATCTGTCCATTGTTGATAGTGGGGTATTAAAATCCCCTACTATTAGTGTGTTGCTGTCTATGTCTTTCTTAAAGTCTTCCAAGATTTTCCTTATACATTTTGGAGCTCCTATGATGGGTGCATAAATATTTATCAGAGTTATTTCTTCTTGATGGATTGTTCCCTTAAGTATTATGAAATGTCTATCTTTGTCCCTTTTTATGGCCTTCATTGTAAAATCTATTTTGTCTGAAATAAGCATTGCTACTCCAGCATTTTTTGTGTGTCCATTTGCTTGATATATATTTTACATCCATTCACTCTCAATCTGTGTCAATCTTTTGTTCTGAGGTGGGTCTCTTGAAGACAGCATATATGTGGGTCATGTTGTCTTATCCATTCAGCTACCCTTTATCTTTTGATTGGTGAATTCAATCCATTTA
>PVIW01009274.1:33039-53324 GCA_004026585.1 Noctilio leporinus
TCTTTTTTTTTTTTTTTTTTTTTTTTTTTTTTTTTTTTTTTTTTTTTTTTTTTTTTTTTTTTGTCTGGGAAGCTCCTTATTTCTCCTTCTATCTTGAATGACAGCCTTGCTGGGTAGATTATTCTTGGTTGCAGGCCTTTGTTTATCATTACTTGAAATACTTTTTGCCATTCCCTTCTGGCTTGAATTGTTTCTGTTGAATAATCATTTGATAGCCTTATTGGAGCCCCTGTATATGTTATTTGTCTTTTCTCTCTTGATGCTTTTAGGATTCTCTCTTTGTCTTTGAAATTAGCCATTTTAATAATAATGTGCCTTGGTGTTGTTCTGTTTGGGTTGATCTTCATTGGGACCCTCTGTGCTTCCTGAACTTGATTAATGTTTTCACTCATCATGTTAGGGAAATTTTTTATCATTAGTTTTTTGAACAGGTTTTCTAATCCTTGTTTCTCTTCTTCTGGTATCCCTATGATACGGATGCTGTTATGTTTCATGTTGTCCTACAGCTCTCTTAAACCCTCTTCAATCTTGTTCAGCCTTTTTTGGTTCTCTTATACTGTTTTGGAGTATTCATTTGCATTATCCTCCAACTCGCTGATCCAGTCCTCTGCTTCCTCTAGCCTAACTGTTAATACCTTCTACTGTATTCTTCAATTCAGAAATTGTATTCTTCATTTCCTCCTGGCACTTATTGATAGTTTCTATGTCCTTTTTCATGCTGTTGTAAGTTCCTTGTAGCTTCCCTGGAGTTCTTTGTAGTTCTCTTGTAGTTGTTTATAATTTTCTTTGATGTGGCTGAGCTCATTGAGCTTCTCTATCATCATTCTTTTGAATTCCTTACCTGATATTTCAGGTGCCTCTGTTTCATTTGGTAGTCTTTCTGTGGATTCTTCCTTTCCTTTTGGTGATGGACTGATTCCTTTTTTCCCTATTTTGGGTGTCTGTTGTTGCTTGCTTTTCATTTTTTTGTTGTTTCCTTGGATTAACCTGCTTTGCTTCCTTGCCTTATTTGAGCACCCTTCTGTGATAGTAGATTTGTGGAGTTCAATGTTGCATTCTCCCAGATTTTCTCCACTTGTTCTTGGTGTGTCCTTTATTTGGGCTGTTTGGTTGTATTCTGGACCTGTGGGTTTTTAGCAGGAAAAAGAGGAAGAGGGAAAAAAAAAGAAGAAAAAGAGGGAAAAATAGGAAAAAAATAAATAAAAAAGGTAATAATAATAAGAAGAAAGGGTTTAGATGGCTGTTCACCCTTAATAATCCCTTATTGGTCCAGGTGGGGCCAGGACCTCTGGGTTTATATCAGAGAGAGAAAGAAAAATAAATAAATAAAGGAAAAAGTCACAAGACAAAGAAAAAACAATATTAATAAGAAAGGTTTTAGGTGTCTGTTCACCCTTTATGATCTCTGATTGGTCCAGGTGGAGCCAGGACCTGTGGGCTTTAACAGGAAAAAGAGAAAAGGAAAAAATAAGGAGGGAAAAAAAGAAAAAGAAAAAAGGAAGAAAGAAAGGAATAAAGAAAGGGTTTAGGTGGCTGGGGAAGGGAAGAATACTTAGATTGAGGGCTCGGAATGTGTTGTAGCCAGAGAGTGAGTAGATTTTAAATCAAGAGTAGGGGGAGGGTCTTGGGTATTTAGGTGGATTGAGATAGGGGGGCGATTAAAAATATGTGAGAATTAACTTTTGAAAAGGATATGTTGGGGATTAATAGTTCATGTAGCTCTTGGTATAACTCAGGTGCTTGAGATTAGCAGCAATCCATTTCCTGAGGCTGCCTCTTTTTCTTGGTCAGGTCTCTGCAGTCCACAGTCTAGCTGGTCTTGGAGTGGCAGGGCCTATGATTGTCACAGTCAGGACTGATTCTGAGAGTCAGCCCCCAGGTAGGCTGGGCCTTCAGTAACCTAGCTGAGTTTTAGGGCTGCTGGTATTCTGGGGCCCGCAGGCTGTCCCCTCCAACTCCTGGCAGAGATTCCTGCCTATGATGGGCACCTGGCACCCCTGCTGCGCAGCCTGCAACCTCTCTGGTTCCTGTGATGACTGGCCCTGCCCCTGCAGCTCCCAGAGGAGGCAGCCCCCTACTGCCAACAGTGCCTGGGTTCCGCCAACACTGCCCAGCTCCCCCAGGCGAGAGCCAATCCTCCAAGCAGACCAGCTCTTGGAGGACTGCCTCTGTGATGTGCCCCCCTCCCAGTGCTTCTGTGGCCTTTGTCACTGGCAATGGGTGGGTCAGTTGCCCCAACTACTAGTTCTCGGCTTGCAGTTTGGAGTTTCTGTGGGAGCCTGGGGGCCTGTGTGGGTGCGCAGGGCTGGGCCTCCCCTCTTCGCAGGGGCTTCAAGCTGCTGTTTCCCCGGTGGCCCAGCAGCACCATTTTCGGCCCTCTTGCTGCCCAGGCCAGTGCACTTCCCTGCTCCCCAGCTCTTGCTCCCAGCAGGACTCTTCTCCTTTGCCTCTGGCCCAGTGAGGAGCTTTGTCTCCTTGTTGCCTGAGCGAGGCTCTCACACAGTCCCTCCCATGCAGGAGTTCAATTCCTCATTCCCACCTGCATTTGCCCTTGCTGCCCACACTTCACCATTCAGATTTCTAGTCACCAGGGAGCCTGGAGCTGGCTTCAGTTAATCACGCCCCTCTGGGTAGACCCGCCACAGCCCAGAGCAGACCTCAGCCAGTGGGCAGGTCAGTCTGGAACTGCCTCACCTGCTCTCCTGCAGGTCTCTGCTGCCTCTGGGCTGTGCTCTCCTGTGTCCAGATGTTGACCGCTCCAATTCTTAGGGACCTGAAGATGTCTCACGCTCCCTATCCTGACCTCCACCTGCTCTGGCACTCCAGAACACCATTAGCACTGCTCTCTACTCTGTCGACAGCTTTGATCTCTCCTAACCTGGCTCTTCACAAAAGCAATCACTTACTGACTTTTATCACTGTAGCTCATTTTTGACTATTTTACTAAATGAAATGATATAATATATTCTTTTTGTTACTAACTTTGTTCATTTTACTTTGCAACTTTTTATTAGAGTTCTGTGTCAGTTTGTTACTTTGTATTACTATGTAGTATCCCATCTAATTAATAAAGCTTACATTGTTGATTAATTCTCCTTTTGATAAAAATTGGCATTTTTCAATTTTTTAATTATAGAAACTTAGGGTGCTATTAACATTCTAATAAAAATATTTTTGCCAAAACAATCACCATTATTGTAACTGTGATAATGAATGATCATTACTCAACTCTTCAGTCATAAGCAAGACAATCCCATTCCCCAAGCAGCAGAGCTAGAAGCAAATGGACATACATCTGTAAATATGCAATTACTTGATCTCTGTTCAAAAATAAGTTTTAAGTATTAACTTAAAACATCTCCACTTAATATTTTATCAGTTTAAATTACACTCATGACATATAAGTTATAATCATTACAATCTTTCTTTAAGTGATATGTATTTTAGTTGTTCCTTGTTACACTCAAACTGTAACACTTTCTTCTTTGTAAATCTGAGTTGGAATAGAATAGCTAAAATTGTAGCAGTAACTTACATCATTTCTGAAGTTTTTATACATTTAATTTTGATTATCATTGCCAAACTGTTGTTCAAGAAGACATTATCAATACTAGATCGAGTCACCTTTCTTAGTAAGTTTCATAATTGAAAATATAGGCAACTGAAATACAACATTTTTGGCATTAGTCATGTAGCATTCAAATATTAACAATTCATCAGAAAACTTTTAAAAGCTCAGAGAATTAAAAATATATAACCAGATAAATTCTCTTCTCATACAATTAACTTGTTGAAATAATTAGAAGAAATCCTGGGGCTAAGGATATAAAAATTTATATTTCAAGTCAAAATAGTAGCTTACCTCTAATTGTAGATATTCTCCATCAATCTCAGTGTTCATTTTATGAGAGTTCAAACTGTACAACACAACATTTTTATTCTTTGACAGTGTGATATTACAGAGAAATTATTCTCCTGTCATTGTTCAGCTCAGTCATCATATTCTTGCAATTTGTATTTCATTTTCCTTTTTCCAGTTCCTTGGATTGTTAGTGTCTTTGTAACTGGTTTCTTAAGAGCTCATATGACTAAAATGTTAACCATTTCTCATGCATTGCAAATGAAATACCATGTTTTTGTTATTTTACTGTGCTGTTTTATTTTTTGGTTATAAGAACTAGTGTACTGCAATATAATCATGTTATGTTTTTTAAAATATTTCTGGATTCATTTCTTTTTTACCTTTCTGTTAAATGCTTAGGAGTGAAAATGATGGGTCATTGGGTAAATGTATATCTATCTTTATAAGAAATGGTCCAAGGTCTCTCCAAGCTGCTTGGTCATTTTTACACTAATGCCAGCAATAGACAGTAGTTCTAATTGCCCTTTATCCTGCCACATGCCAAACTATGACAGCAAGGTCATAATGATAGTCTGTTTTTCTTCTAGAAGATTTATGGTTCTTAGTTTTATGTTTAAGTGTCAGATCTGCCTTGACTTTTATTTTTATAGAGTGATAATAGAGGTTGAGATTAATTTTTCCATAGAAATATTGTTACATTTTCTTTTCTCATTTTAACGTTATCCATTCTACTGTATATGAAATAGTATCTAATTATGGTTTTAAACTGAATTTCTCTAATGATTAATGATATTGAACATTTTTTCTTATGCTTATTGGTAATTCCCATATTTTTTTCTGTGAAGTGTCTGTTCAAATCATTTGCTCACTTTATAACTGGGTATTTAATTTTATTTCTGCTTATTTAAGAGTAATTTACATATTCTCCACATGCTTCCTTATTCAGATTTATGTGATATGCCTTTTTCCCCAATCTGCAAGTTCTGATTGATTTCATTATGTTTTTAAATTTAATTTTATTGTTGTATTACATCCATCCCATTTCCCCTCCCATCTCTCCCCTTCCCCACCCACCCACTCCCCCATGTTTTTAAGGAGCAGATAATAATATTGATTAAGACATGTTTCTCATTTTAGAAAAAAATATTCATAGTGATTTCTGTGTCCTGTCTAAGAAATATCTGCCCACACCAAGATCATAAGTGTATTCTCTTATGTTTTGTTCTAGAATCTTTATGGTTCTAAGATTTATATTTAAGTATTTGATCTGTCTTGGGTTCTTCTTCTTCTTTACAAATAGTTCAAGGTTGGAGTTCATATTTTCTATAAAAACATTCTATTATCACAGCCAGATAAAATCCTCTACTTTTAAGAGCTCATAAAATTTGGGTGGGCCCACCTGAATAACGTCCCCATCTGAAGACCCATAATCTAAATCATATCTGCAAAGTCCCTTTGTCAGGTAAGGTAACATATTCACAGGTCCTAGGACTTAATGCATGGACATTTTGGGATAGTTATTCTGTGTACCACATTTATCTTTTAGACCTTTCCCTATTCTATTGGGGCATCTTCCTAGCCAACTTCAAAGTTAATTTTTCACAGGCGATTTGTCAACATGGTTTAAAAATTAAAGTTATTAACAGGTAATAATGGAAAAATCTCTCTTCTTTCTTTGAACCCCATTCTGTTTGGTTCCTATATCTCCTAGATATCTTTATCTTGTATTTTGTATTAAATTTCAAAGATTTATTTTTGGAATTTATTTATTAAAGATTTTATTTATTATTTTTAGAGAGAGGGGAAGGGAGAGAGGCAGAGAGGGAGAGAGACATCAATGTATGGTTGCCTTTCACCTGCCTTCAGCTATGGATCTGGCTGAAGACCTGGCTTGCAACCTGGTTATGTGCCTTGACTGGGAATCAAACCAGTGACCTTTGGGTTTGCAGATGGGTGCCTTATCCACTGTGCTACCAGCCAGGGCAGTGGAAATTATTAATAAACATATAGGCAAATAAAACTGTTGATTCTTATTTTCATCTCTTTTACATTAAATGTTGCATATTATACATACAGTACTGCTTTTTTTCTGGTCTTTTTGCTTAACAATAACACACCTAGGAGCTCTTTTCATATTCAACCTTGGAAAATACCTCATCCTTCCCCCAATGCCCTGGGTCCAGTAACATTGATACCAATAGTCTGAGAGCAGATCCCCACCCCCTTGTCAGGATGGCAACAGGAAGTATCATTGCATTGAGCACAGGTAAGGCTAGCAAAACATTTGGCAGAAGGAAGCCCTCCTACCCACTTCCAATACATGAATAGGGGAGGGACTAAAGGAAGGCAGGCACATGTACTATAGAAGTCAGGATTGTGGCAGGGAGAGAGATGAAGTACTGAAGAAACTTATCAGTCTAGCATGGGGGTAAGAAGGGATTGGTTCCTTCCTGGAGCACATGGAAGTTTGGGCTGAGAATGTACCTGGTCTGGCCCACTTGAGAAATCAAACATAAACACAAAGAAAGAAAGAGATGAGGCTCTTACCTTGCAAACATACAAACAGGTATATCTGTGGGACCTTCTGGCCTTGGAAGCCATGTGGTCAATGGCAGTGCTGGCCCCACACATGGGATCCGGTAGTGAGTTTGAAGCTAACAGTAACTGAGAGAAAAGCTGAGCTGCCTGAATGACCACTCAGTGGTCATCTGCTTTTTCCAATGGATGGTAATTAAAATGGGAGCAAGAACTCTGGATGCTACCTTTGAATTTGGTTTGGCTGAAGGTTGCTGGGGTTTCCTCTTGATTTCCTGGATGAGAATGGCTTTGAGACAAGAGCCTTTCATTCTCCAAGGTTGTGCAGCATTATAATAAATACCTCTTTCATTTCTCATCAACTTCTACTTCCAGAATTTGCCTATTGGTGATGGCAGGCTGAACTCCAACTTTGGTTCAGTAATAGATTCCTTTGAATGGACATACCACTGTTACACACCAGGCTCTATTGATGAACTTTTGGACTTTCAAAATCTTCCACTATTACAATCTTGCATTTAACCTTTAACATATGTCATTTCATGGGTACGATAAATTCCCCAAAGTGGAAACTCTGGGTCAGAGGTATGTGTCCTTTTTAATCTTGATAAACTTGATAATCACTGCCAGATTGTTTTCTTTAGATTATAAGAAACTGGGTCTTGATATATAAAACTTATATACAGTATTTTTCTACTCAGTCATCCTACGAAGGATTAGAAGTTTAGGCCATTCACATTCTTCCTGTTATAGTGTGGGAGAAAGCCAAAACCCCCCATTCTTTGCAGTTTGGGGATAGAGGATGGAACACTGAAGTACAGAGATCATTCCCTGAGAGAGATACTTTGCATATCTATAGCTGGTAACTAGTGTCTTAGTTATGGAAATGGCTGGACAAACCTCTGCCCTGAGAAGATGGGAGGGGCTTTTGGCCATACAATGGTGATGAAAGAACTTACAGGGCTGTGCAATATTTCACAGGTGGCTATAATTGATCACCTGCATCACAGGTTGCCATCATGGTTTAAAATAGGGTGGCAGCATCAAGCTCTCTCTCTCTATCTCCTGGAAGACCCACAGACAAACACACAACCTAAGAAAAAGGAAAGAACTCATCTGGTTGAGGGAGTGGCAAAAGGAGGCAAGGGAGACATGCAGCTTATTTAGAGATAGGGAATTACCTGTGGCATAAGAGTTAGGAAATGTGTGCAAGACCCTCCCCTAATTGAGCAGAGCAGCTGCTGGGAACTTTGAATTTATAACTGGAATGCTAAATTGTGAACTGTTGTGTTTCTGAAAGACATTATCTTACTTGTCTATTTTAAAGCTAGCCTAATAGTGCAGGACTATATATTTTGGGTGCTTTTAAAGGGAGTGGGATTTAACAAGATAATTGTACCTTTAATATAAATTTGTATACCCTTCAAATAAACAAAATGCCTTTGCTTTTCACCAAACTCTGTTAAGAGTTTCCCTTTTTGGTGATAGGCAAAAATGGCCCATTAAAATTGAGGATCACCCCCCCAAGTTACATTCCACTACCCTTTGGCTACCTCTTACCATGTTTCATCACATTATTAGTCTTATTGGTTAGTTCCTTACATTTATATTATATGCCCACTGAAACTTCTAGTTTTTTTTTTTTAAGCCACCCTATCCATCATCTCTAAATGCTTTAGTATTTCTTACAAACAATGTTTTGTTTTGTTTTGTTTTTTTTTTCTAGATACTAGCCATCAAAATCTGGAAACTGATAGCTTAGTTAAGATGTCTGAAAGGGTTTTCCACTTCAATTTTACTTTCTTCCCTTTGAAATTGGGGCATATTTTATGATGGGGAGTTACTTTGAAATTGTGAAAGTACTCTTCAAGTTTTCAGTTATTCATTATTCATGCATTTATTTGAATTTGGGACCCTAATACTCAATTTTATTCCACAGGTTTGCAGTTATATTATAATTTATTTTGATGCCCAAGTTTTTTCTGCATTGACTAGCCATTGTTCTTGCCAATGTACTTTACTGACACATGACCATCATTCTGGAGCCCTTCCTTCCTCTTGAAAACATCAGGATGTTTCAAGATCATGCTTTAATTTCCTTATTCGGGAAGCTCTAAAGGTGAAGAATGGTCTTCAGAATCCAGGGCTTCTAGATGTGGTAATTACTGGTCAAAACCCTCCCAGTGGCTGGACAAGTACACAGTGCATAGATGCAAAGTCACACAGGTGCATAGGTACACATGTACACACTCATATTTTTAACTCCAGTGGAAAACTGCAGGTCTGTTCTCGTTCCTTTCTCCTTGCTTATGTTACAGCTCCCTTCTAAGAATCACATAGTCTGAACCACATTAACACAGTTGTATAACTGAATAGGCTTCCATAAGTCTCCCAGTGCCCACCTCCACCCCTTGGGGATGCTTGGGCTCAGATACCTGTGTGGGCCACCCTGCTCAACCATGCTCATCAATGTTCATCACAATTGTACCTCACATTCCACACAGACAACCTCTGTATGGGCCAACTTGTCATTCAGCCTCCTGCTCAAGTTCAAATCCTGTGCAGGTCTCCAGCCTCTGAGATTTTGAGAACACTTGGTTTACAAACAAGGTTCCTGGGGTTCCCTTCCCATATACCCCAGCAAGATAGCCCCATCCACCATGTGCAACTGTATTCTTCCCCTGCTGCTACCCCTTGACTCCACATGTTCCTTGCTCTGAGTCCTCTTCCCTGCTAGCATTTTGCTCACTGTCAGAGACAAAGAATTAATACTCTGAAGGTGAAGGAAATGGAGGGAAAGACAGGGGGAACCCTCGTACATGCTTTTTGTTGTTAATGCTAACATATATGTAACCTGTACACTAAATAAAGGGTTGTTTTTATAAAATAGAAAAATGTCATTGAAAAATAATAAATTCTAATTAATATTGAGATTTTAAAATAAGAAATTAGTCTTTTGTTGTTGATAGGGATATATTGTAAGATTTGTGTAGATTTTGTTATAAGGAGTTCTTTATATAGAACAGTTCTATACAACATGCATTTTTTTTCTAATTCTTATTGTAACCATGCAAAAATCTTATTTTTTAAAATTTGTACTTCTATTTCAATTTTTTCCTTTGATTCACTTACCCCCTTCTGGCTTGCTTTATGATTAAGCCCTCAAGAGAATGTGATTCAGGTCAGCATCCAGTGGTGTTAGGGACAAGTCCTAAGTCTATTGACTACAAACATATACAGAGTTTTGAATCAAACTAAAGACAATAACTTGGCCTTGAGAAGTTGGACAGACAATTCCATGGCTGATGTCAGGACAGAGGCAATGGTCAACCTCCTGTACTGTAGCACCAACCAATCATTAGATACCACCACTCCAACTCCCTTAGTCACCATGACTAGTGGTGTGTCCCTTATATAACCTGGCCCTGAGAGCCATCTGGGGTTCAGGTCTTTTAACACGAGCTCATCTGTGACTCTAGTCATAGGGCCATCTTCTTAATAAATCCCTACTTTCTTGGCTGCAAGAAAACTGCTGTTTGTGTCTTATTGAGCTTTGATGCATGCAGGCAAAAAGACCCCTTCAGTCCAGAAACATTATTTAAATAGCCCTTAAAAGATCACATACAATTTTATGCTGTTAGAAATGCTGGACCCATGAAATAATTTATAGCTGACAACTCTACACTTAGGGAGCTAATATCGGTTAACTCATTTTACTCCTTCCTACCTAAAGTGTTCCAATCATCCCCTTAAGCTCTCAAACCTGTCACTGAGTGTTGTCTCTGAAAAACAAGGCACTGGAGTAAAAGAGAGAAAGTAATATGTGCATACATACTTATTAAAATTTATAATATATGTTTAGTGAAATTTAATCATAGGAGGATTTGATTCTTATAATCTAAACATAACATTCATGTGCCAAGAACTCAGTAACATTGTCTAACAGACAAAGCACAAATAAAATCAAACTGTACTATACTGTTTTTATAATTGTAGAAAATCACTTAATGATATAATGAATGAGAGAGATATGACTTAACAACATAGAACAAAATCTGTTGGTCAGCAAAGGCAAAATATTGACTAGTTTTTTAAAAAAACTAATCTCACCTGAAACAAAGACATGACTTTGGCCCTTGTATTTGTATAGTGACAACAATTAAGAAAAGATTATAGACTTTCTGAGATAGAACTTTAAACATAATTTATGTTAACACCATAGTATTGAAATGCTGTCTAAAATTTTCTTGACACTTGCCTCACTACCACTAAGGTGAACCAGGCCATTGCTGAATATAGAGGACTTTAGAAAAGGCTCTCTTACAAAGGAACAAAATAGAACCAGTGACATGGAAATAAGGAAAATCAAAGGGGAGGCAGGAGGGGAATAATGGGGGGAAAGGAGGGAAGGGATCTAGCCTGGGAAAAAGTACAAAAGACCCATGGACATGGACAACAAATAGGGTAAGGATTAACTGCGGGATTGAGGGGTCAGTGGCCGTGGAGAGCAATGGGATAAAAATTGGGACAATTGTAATTGAACAACAATAAAATTTTAAAAATGAAAAAAAGAGGAAAAGTTTTCTAATACTAACTTCAAATAAAGTTTTTTCCAACCATTAATCCTTTTTCTGTAACCTGAGACAATAAATGCATTTATACCTCCTACATAAAATATTTTAAAATGTTATATGTAATGTAACTAATTCTCTTTACTTTATCATGACCATATTTTTCTAATAAATTCTAAAACATTTTCAATTAAATTGTCATCTGATAAGCATGGAGCGGTGGGAAAGGGGAGAGTAAGGGGGATGAATTGGAATGAATGTAATACAACAACAATAAAATTAAATTAAAATACTAATAATAAAGTAATTAACTTTAAATAAATAAAAAATTAAAATATGAGGTTATTAAATAAATTCATATAACACATAAAAAGATTTTGTAAAAAGTTGTTGGTATCAAGAGCATTAAGTAAAATGTATAAAGAAGTAACTGTCAACCCCAAATTATCTCAAACCCATTTTTTTCATCATAAAACATAAGGAACTTGATTAAACAGTACTTTAACTATTTTCAGTCAGATCTGCTATTTATTTTCTTTCTTTACTTAAATAAAAATTAAAATGCATCTTATGGCAAAGGTTTCAAAAGTATTCAAGTATATGAAATAAAAATAAAACCCCTGGCTTGTTGCTCATTCTAGGTACACTGCTCACCTTACAGGTAATCATTGACAGACACTGACAGTTACAAGTTCTAGGAAGATGCAAGTTGGCATTCTGATAAGAAGAATGTAAGTCTATAAAGATGTGCTGTCAAATATCATATGATCTCATCCATTATGGGACAATAATGGGCAAGACTAACAACAAGCAAAACAGAACCAAGTATATGAATACAAGGAATAGGCCTTCAGTGGTCAGGGGGAACAGGGGAGGTGGGAAGGGGGAGGCAGAGGCAAAGAAGGGGAGCAGCTTAGACAAGAACCTAGTATAGAGGAACCATGGACATGGACAACAGGTAGGATTGATTTGGGGGGGAATGGGTGGGTTGGGAGGGGGACAAAAGGGAGCAAAAAGGGGATGGATGTAACACAACAACAATTAAAAAAAAAAAAAAAAAAAAGATGTGCTGTCAAATCAATTACTCATAAAATAAGATCACCAAGAGGATTTTGAGAAGGAATACTGTAATTTTCCTGTTTCAAGACTAGATATCAAATCAAGTCAATACTAATTTTTCTGAGAACACGTATTATCAGAAAATGGGCATTTCCCTGGCTGGTGGCTCAGTGCATAGGTGCCAGCCTGAGTACCTAAAGGTCACTAGTTTGATTCCCCAGCCGGGGCATATAACCAGGTTGCAAGCCAGATCCGAAGTTGGAGGCAGGTGAAAGGCCTCCCTTTCTTCCTCCCTCCCTCCCCTTTTCTGTGAAAAGAATGAATAAAATATTTTTTTTTAATTTTAAAGAATAGAAAATGGGCATTTCAGTATTTGCACTAAGGAATTGAAACATAAATGTGTTACTTGAGCTAGGATACTCATTGCACTTGCAAGAATTTTACAATTCACGCTTTGACATAAAACACCAGTTAACTTTTAATGTATAAAAACTACATTCTAACATTGATAGCAATCAGTCCCTTGGATAAGGTGGACTCCTGCTCCCTCATGCTAACCCTCAGTAATGTTCAGAGACAGACAGAGGAAGATACTCACACTTAAACAGCTGATGTTTTAGCAAAGGGGAAGGTAATTTTAAATGGCAGGTAAATGAAAGCAATTGATGTGCCAGGCACAGAAGCAGAAGGGAATAGGAGAGATGAGCCTACCCAACAGGTGAGCAGCTTTGGGAAGGCTTCAGGGAGAACATTTCCCATGGATGTGGTCTGAAAGCTGAGCCTTCTGCTGTGTTGTTAAGATAAGAACATAACATAGGCAAAGGAACAGTGATATGAAATAAGATGAGGCATTCAAGAAAGCCTCACAATTTGACATTAGTAGGGAACAAAGTCCAGAAGAGTCAATGACAGGAGAGGTCCCTGAAGTCCACAGGGCTGAATTGTGGGTGGGCTTATCTTAGCTAAATCTCTCTGACTCTGATTTGTAAAGCCATGGGTACAAATGAGTGGGTTTTAGTTTGGGGAGGGAGTTTAGAAATTGTGTTATCCACATTTATCCAAGTCTTTCTAAATCATTTGCAATCATTGAATGGCGATGATCTATAAGCAGCATTACACCAAGTTTTATTGCCTTCTGCCATTGCTGAAAAGGTCCAGAAAGCAAAGTTCATGAGAGTCTGAGATGCGTACAGTCAATGAGGGAAATTGTGGGTGTGAAGAGAGGGCCACGACTTGAGAAACATATCAGAATCATTGGATCACATAGAAAATCATTAGCAAATGTGATTTGGCCTGGAATGCCTAATCTATATCATATGTTTCAATCTTTAAGCTAAACTATTGAGTTATCAATTCACTCCTTGCTTTTGTTTTCAAGTAGTTAAACATATTTATTTATCTACCTTGTGCAAGACACTAAGAGAGAGTTGTTTCAGAGTTTCTGAAATTAACTAGACTTACTGGGATGATTATTTTGTACAATATAGAAATTTCTAATCACTATATTCTATACCTGAAATTATTATAAGTTTGTATGCTAACTATAATTGGAAAATAATTTTATATAGATGAAAACAAAAAGTATTGCCCTTACTTTTAAAATGTGTACTATTGTTGGGGATACAGGGCTTAGACATTTTAAACAAACAAAAAAAATTGTGCCATATTTTATTAAAGTGAGGGTCACTAAAGTTTATCTACAGCTTCTAAAGTAGGAAATATTAACATAAAAATGGTATTTCTGGAAGGAATGACTCAAGAAACAGGACTGAGTGGATAGGAGCCAGGGTCCCTGAAGCCATACCCCAATCTCAAATTCCAGGTGAAGGGCCTCAGTAGCCAGGTGTCTCTGGGACATTTAGTTAACTTATACCTGCATTTGTTTATCCTGAACACAGAAATAAACATTTCAACTACTACATAGACTTGTTGTATGGATTCAAGTTATTAAGTGTAAGGCATTTAGTAAGTATTATTAGATGGGTCCTAGTATGTATTTGTCCATGTTAGAATATTAAGCATTGTGTTTAAGTGTAAAAATGTGTAAGCTTTGTGAGCTTTGTGAGAAATATGAAATATTTCCATCTATCTGCATCTCCCTAAAACATCATCAATCTTCATTTTTTTAGTGCCTTTCTGTCTGATATAGAACTATTTTAAAGCTCAGTTCCTTCTCCCATAAACCTTCAGCATTTGAAGAAATGGACAATCCCTCTGCTAGGAACCAGATAAAAGGAAAAAATTAAAGAACAGAGAAACACTCCCAAAAGTTGTGTAGATATTTGGGCTGGTTCATCTCAGTTTTTTGTTCTTGTTATTCTGCGTTTTACTGTCATTATTTGTAGCTTTACTACTTTTTCTCAAAAGCAATCTATTACATTTCTTTAAAAGCCATTATTACAAAGGAAGAACTGGAGCTCCATTTCTCTAGCATTCCATCAAGATGCTAAATGGTTTCTAGCTTGGTGTAAATTTGTCTTGATTATTTTGTGTTTGGTGTTACTATGAGTAATAAAAACACTATACCAGAGTTCTGCTTTAAAAAGTAGGGAATTGGGTTATATGCTTTTGGCTGCAGAAAATAAGCAGGCTGTCTTACTTTATGAAAACTACGGCCTTCTCACTGACTCTGTGCACTCCAGCTGGGCTATACTGAGACAGTCCAGATGTGACAGATGTAGGAACCCCACTGATCTGGATTCCTGGAAATATTCTCCAGGATAATGTTTATCCTGGAGAAAATCCCAGAATATTCTGCCCAGAGAAAGGTGAAGGAAAGCACTTAGGGTGACATCATGTATGACTTTAAGTCCAGAAGCAATAATTAATAGCTCATTTTGTTTATTTGTATTTGAGATCTTGAAGACAGCACCCATTATGAAATGCCTTGGGGCATATGTATCATGAAAAGTAAACAAAATGCTAAAAATAAAAAGTCATTTTTAATTAACATACCAATTACAAAAAGCTCAGCTGAACAAATGTCCCTTACTGTGTGCCCAGAACTGTAATGAACTGTGGCTCTGTCAGGTCAAAGAAAAAACAAAACAAAACAAAACAGTGAAATATATAAAGAGTTTAGGAGTCTTAGTAGGAGCACCCTTTGTGAATGTATGTAGATATAGATAAAAGTCCAAAAATATCAAAGGTCAATGTCAGATAAAGGATATAAACTTTATTTGAATTCCATCATTGAAGAATTGTAATTTATTACATCATTTCAATATACCTATATGGAAGTCACTGAACTAAGTAGACCTGCCTTGAGTAACCACTTTTAAACCTTCCTATGTAAATATTTCAATGAAATCCTAGTAATGGTGGGAGAAGATCTGACTATATATAAAAATCAAGTCACTTGCCAAATATGACACCAGACTATTCAACTGACATCATCTGCTATAAATACTCATCATTTTCTCTCCATTTTAACTTGTGTTATCCTTACTGAATCAACAATTCATGTGGTGCTCAAAATATAGCTCATCTATTTTATTACTTCCACCATCTATACTGGAAAAGACTGTTCATTGTTCAGGGCTGAGATGAAATACTTCATGTGGAATCACTCCATCTATAATCTCTGTAATGTCCATCTGCAATATTAGCAGTCCCCTCTTTGGTCCCATTGTTCTTGGTAAGAATGCATTCTCACCCTTTTACAGAAGTCAGAGGATGATTAGATTAATGATATGTGAAATCTGTGTGTAAGTTGCCTGATTTACTAATGTAGTAAATAGAGAAGATAAATACTTTTAAATTTCAAAATCTAAAGTAGATTATATTAAGAACAAAAGTATGTTAATGGCTCCATACTGTCACCCCCACTATTATAAAACAAACCAGTTTCACCATGATTTTACAGGCTTTAATACTAGCTTTGTTCAATTGTTAATTCTAACTTCCTTAAAGAAAAGGACTAGAACTTTAATAATCATATTGAAAACAATTTTAGACTATATTTGTAAACTGAATAGCTCCAAGAACGAATTGCTTTTGGAAGACCCCAGGGTTTGAGAGAATACACACCAAGACACACCAGAAGGGAAACCTGAAAATAGACCAGTCATGATTAAATCAAGGTGATATTCCCATAACCTTTCTGCTAACTAGAAAAATAAAGTAATTCTCTCTGGAGGAAAATAATGTCATTCAGATTCTCTATAAATCTGCCAGTTTTTCAAAGAGGTTGTATCATTATTCATATCTACCAACAAGATACAAGAGTTCCAGTAATTTCACATTCCTTCCAACTCTTAGTATTGTGTCAGTCTTTTTGTTTGTTTGTTTTTATTGCATTTTTCCATTATAATTTAGTCCCTTTAAATTATATGGTATTTGTTTTTCTCTGACTAGCTTATTTTACTTAACATAATGATCTCTAGGTCCATCCACACTGTTGCAAAGGATAATTCTTTTTTGTTTTTACATCTAAGTAGTAATTCATTGTGAAATGTTTCACTGTTGTTTTATCTACTCATCTGCTGAGGTACACTTGGGTTGCTTTCTAATCTTGGTGATTGTAAATTATGCTGCAATGAACATAGGAGTGGTTATGTTCTTTTGAATTGGTGTTTTGGGTTCATTCACATACATTCTCAGAAGTTGGATTACTGGGTCAAACAGCAGATCCATTTTTAATTTTTTGAGGTATCTCCATATTCCTTCCTACAATGGCTGCATCAGTCTGCATTCCTACCAACAGTGCAAAAGGGTTCCCTTTAGTCCACATCCTCACCAGCACTTGTTTGTTGATTTATGGATGATAGCATTCTGACAGGTGTGAAATGATACCTCATTTTCATCTTAGTTTGCATTTCTCTGATGATTAATGATGGCCATCTTTTCATATGTCTATTGGCCATTTGCATGTCCATTTTACAGAAGTGTCTATTCAGGTCCTTTAGTCATTTTTAATTGGATTGTTTGATTTTCTTGGTGTTGAGCTTTGTTGGGGCTTTATAAATTTTGAATATTAACCCTTTATCAGATGTATAGATGAATATGTTCTCACATTCTGTGGGGTCTCTTTTTATTTTGTTGATAATTTCCTTTGCTGTGCAAAAACTTTTTAGTTCAAAGTAGTCTTACTTGTTTACTTTTTCTTTTGTTTCCCCTGCCTGGGGAGATACATCAGATAAAATATTGCTACAAACAATGTGTGAGATTCTGTTGCCTGTTTTCTTCTATGACTTTTATGGTTTCAGGTCTGACATTTAAGCACTTGTTCCATTTTGAATTTATTATTGTGTGTGGGGTAAGAAGGTGGTCTAGTTTTATGTTTTCTGCACATATCTATCAATGTTTTGCAATACCAGTTTTTTAAATAAATTATCTTTAGTTTGTTGTATGTGCTCAATTCCTGATAAATATTAATTGACTATAAAGATGTGGGTATATTTCTGGGCTTTCTATTCTATAGAGTTATGTGTCTGTTTTTATTCCATTAGCATTCTGTTTTGATTACTATGGTCTTATAGTTTCATACTAGGTAGTGTGAGTTCTCCAACTTTGTTAATTTTTTCAGGGACTTATTACATATATAGCAATATATTATTTTAGTTTTATTTTTTACATGTGCAGTAGAAATAATTTATTATAATTTTATTATTTGTTATCTTGAAGACTAATTAGATTGACAATTTTATGTGCTTTTTGATTGTTTTAGGCTATTTTCCTTTGATTTTCCTTTATGAGAGATGAAATTATATTATCATAAATAAAAGCCCTTTATCATATACATTTCAAAAATATGTTCTATTAGTGTGTGGTTTACTTTTTTATATTGTTAATTGTGTCTTTTTATGTTTTAGTACAAATCTGCATATAACAAAATTCATGCTATTAAAGTGCACAGTTGAGTTTCTTCATATATTCACAGAGTAGCAGAACCTTTAATATTATATAATTTTAGAAGAGCAGAAATTTTAAATTTTATAGTTCAATTTATTGTTGGTTTTCTTTTCATTTTATTTAAAGATTTTATTTATTATTTTTAGAGAGAGGGGAAGGGAGAGAGGCTGAGAGGAAGAGAGACATCAATGTATGGTTGCCTTTCACCTGCCTCCAGTTACGGACCTGGCTGGAGACCTGGCTTGCAACCTGGTTATGTGCCCTGGCTGGGGAATCGAATGTTGTTTTTCTTTATATGCTTCATACTTTCTGTCCTCTGTCTAATAAATTGTTGTCTTTCC
Organism: Noctilio leporinus; assembly: GCA_004026585.1. Classification (NCBI taxonomy): domain Eukaryota; kingdom Metazoa; phylum Chordata; class Mammalia; order Chiroptera; family Noctilionidae; genus Noctilio; species Noctilio leporinus. The sequence goes on from PVIW01009274.1 coordinate 51,261, forward strand.
AAGATGCAAATATTTTGCTTCCTTTTTTTTTTCAGTTGTTGTATTACATCCATCCCCTTTTTGCTCCCCTCTGTCCCCCTCCCCACCCACCCATTCCCCTCAAAGTCAATCCCACCTGTTCTCCATGTCCATGTTTCCTTTATACTAGGTTCTTGTCTAAGCTGCTCCCCTTTCTTGCCTCTGTCTCCCCCCTTCCTCCTTCCACTTTCCCCCTGACCACCATTGTATTCATATATTTGGTTCTGTTTTGGTTGTTGTTACTTTTGATCATTATTGTCCCATAATGGGTGAGATCATATGACATTTGTCCTTCACTGACTGGCTTATTTCAATAAGCATAATACTCTCCAGTTCCATCCATGTTGTTGCAAAGGGTACAAGTTCCTTCTTTCTTTCTGCTCCATAGAATTCCATTGTGTAAATGTACCAAAGTTTCTTGATCCAATCATCCACTAATGGGCACTTAGGCTGTTTCCAGCACTTGGCTATTGTAAATAGTGCTTCTATGAACATAGGTGTACATAGGTTCTTATGGTGTTTCAGGATTCTTTGGGTATAGTCCAAGTAGTGAAATTGCTGGATCAAAAGGCAGTTCCATTTTTAGTTTTTAAAGGAAACCCCATACTGTTTTCCACAGTGGCTACACCAGCCTACATTCCCACCAACAGTGTATGGGGGATCCCTTTGCCCCGCATCCTCGCCAACACTTGTTGTTTGTTGATTTGCTGATGATTGGCATTCTGACAGGTGTGAGGTAGTAACTTATTGTGGTTTTAATTTGCATTTCTCTGATGACTAGTGATGTTGAGCATTCTTTCATATGCCTCTGGGCCCTTTGTATATCTTCCTCAGTGAGTTGTCTGTTCAGGTCCTTTGACACATTTTTTAATTGGGCTGTCTGTCTCCCTGGTGTTGAGTCACATTAGTTCTTTATATATTTTGGAGATCTGACCCTTGTCTGAGGTATCATTGGCAATTATGTTTTCCCATACAGTTGGTTCCCTTTGAATTTTGCTGATATTTTCTTTAGCTGAACAGAAACTTTTCAATTTGATATAGTCCCATTTGTTGATTCGTTCTTTGATTTCCTTTGCCCTTGGTGAAGTACCAGTAAACATATTTTTGCGTGGGATATCTGAAAGTTTACTGCCTATATTTTTCTTCAGGACCTTTATGGTGGCACTGCTTATGTTTAAATCCTTTCTCCATCTTGAGTTTATTTTGGTGTATGGTGTAAGTTGGTGGTCTAGTTTTATCTTTTTGCATGTTGCTGTCCAGTTCTCCTAACACCATTTGCTGAAGAGACTGTTTTTACTCCATTGGATGTTCCTTCCCCCTTTGTCAAATATGAGTTGACCATAGAGTCCTGGGTTAATTTCTGGGCTCTCTATTCTGTTCCAATGATCTATATGTCTATTCTTATGCCAGTACCATGCTGTTTTGATGACAGTAGCCTTGTAGTACTGTTTGAAGTCCGGGATTGTGATTCCTCCTACCTTGTTCTTCTTTCTCAAGATTGTGGTGGCTATTCGTGGGCGTTTTTGGCTCCATATCAATTTTTGAAGTATTTTTTCTATTTCTGTGAAGTCTGTCATTGGTATTTTAATTGGGATTGCATTGAATATGTAGATAGCTTTGGGTAGTATGGACATTTGAATGATGTTAATTCTTCCCATCCACGAACATGGTATATGCTTCGATTTATTTGTGTCTTCCTTGATTTCTTTCTTCATTGTTCTGTAGTTTTCTGAGTACAGGTCTTTTACCTCCTTGGTTAAGTTGATTCCTAGGTACTTTATTTTTCTTGTTGCTATGGTAAATGGGATTTGTTTTTTTGCTTCTATTTCTGTTGTTTCATTATTGGAATACAAAAATGCTTTTGATTTCTGGATATTGATTTTATACCCAGCTATTTTGCTAAATTTGCTTATTAGGTCGAGTAAGTTTTTGGTGGAGCCAATTGGGTTTTGTATATACACTATCATATCATCTGCAAATAATGACAGTTTGACTTCCTCCTTTCCAATTTGGATACCTTTGATTCCTTTTTCTTCTCTGATGGCT
>PVIW01009275.1:0-53224 GCA_004026585.1 Noctilio leporinus
CGGGGTAGGGGGGAGGGAGAGGTAGAGGCAAAGATGGGGAGCAGCTTAGACAAGAACCTAGTATAAAGGAACCATGGACATGGACAACAGGTGGGATTGACTTTGGGGGGAATGGGTGGGTGGGTGGGGGGACAGAGGGGAGCAAAAAGGGGATGGATGTAATACAACAACAATAAAATTAAAAAAAAAAAAAAAAAAGTTTCCTTGTGAAGAATATGCTATCTTGCAATCTCTTTTCTCAGATATAGTCCAAAACACTTGCTTGGGTTGTTGTCAGCACACCCAAGGAATCTGATCTGATAGCTTCACTCTCATCTTTTTAAATAACAACAAAATAACAAAATCAAAACTGGGCAAATAAAGCCAAGAAATGCTAGTTGAATTCCTCTGAATTTGTCCTCATCCTAGGACAAATTGTATTGAATGATGTCCAGCCACAAACTGGACACAATGTTTTGCTGTAATCTGCTTTTCTAGCACAGTGAGCAAGGCCAAATTCCCTAAACTAAGAACCCTGCAATTTTTTAATTCTTTGTGACTTGTAATTATTATCTACCTATCTATCTATAGATAGAAGTATGTCTTTCCCCCAGCCTCCTCACATTTCAAGAGAGGGAATGTGTCTATAAGTATATTTCTAAAACTGAAAGAATGAATTCCCTCCCTCTCTATTCCCACCATTTCTCCCCTCAAACCCATAACTGGAAATGAGGGTGGTCTTTGGCTTCAGTTTTTGGCTTCCAAAGGTATTTGACTTTGTAAACCAGGTCTAGAGAGTACAGTAACCACCACTGCCACCACCCCCACCCCGCCACTTTATCCACAGAAGATACATTACAAGATCTCCAATGCATCATATTAAATCCTATATATACATACCTTTTCCCTGAAAGGAAGCAGTATGGCTCTTCTTTGGCATGTTTGAATTAGCAGCATCACTGCTCTTGTTCTTAAATAAAATAAGGGTTATTTGAATACAAGAAAGCAGATCTCAGTTGGGCTGCCCGTATGTCATGTGCTCAATGCCTGCACATGGCTAATGGCTACCCTCTTGGACAGCCCAGACCTAAAAGAAGTTATCACAGCCATGCAGATCAGTACGAGCCTAAGTTCAGTTAATAGCAGCCAAAAGAGCTAATTCAAAGCAGAAATCCCATATATTAGACTCTAGGCACCCCTCTACTTCTCTATATGAGCAGTTTCTATCCACCCTAACTGATACTCAGGCATTTCTTTTTGGACCAGAGACAGTGTAAATATCCTGCACTTAATGTGACCCATAGTAGTTTTGCTTTTAACAAAAACTTTATTGAGATATAGTTCACATATCATTTTAAAAATCTCACTTATTTAAAGTGTGAAAATAACAGATACAGGTGTCGACTTGCTGAGCATAAAATAGGATACTCACAGGAGAAATCCCAGCCAAGAAGCATAGCATGCAATCAATGGAGAAGTTGAGAGCAATGACTGCAGGGGTATCAATAATGGCGATCTGGAGGAGACACAATCCGATCATCAGCCCCTTTCCAAACCTGAGAAAGAGAGCATCCAGTTAGGTTATAGAAACAATAGCAACCTATTGTTAAAAAAGAAGCATTTTGAATCCTTACAGAATCAATAGAAAATCACCAGTATATCCTACCACACCGTGTGTAAATAGACATCAAGTGTATAAAGCTTTTTCTCCCATCTGTTGTTAGCAGGTCTGACACAGAATTCAAACCATAGAGAGCAAGCTGTGATACTGAGAATTCTAAAACACCATACATGTCCTTTGTCCCAACACTCATGTTTAGCAGAGTGGATAATCTATTTGGTGCCTACAAGACAAGGGGTCTGATCTGCATTTGTACTTGGAACTCTAGGACCACACAATCCATGGCAAAACTAATTTGAAAGAAATACTGGTGGAAAAATACATCACAGCTGCCGATGGGTTTCTTAAGAGACCCTCTCTGCTGACTTTGGGTTGGTCAGCCTCAGACAACATGCTTCCTTCTAGACCGATATGCAGGCAGAGGAACTTACAAAAAGAGGTTTCCATGTTTCCTATTTCTGAGAAAGGTGACCTTTCTGTACACAACTTGGATGAAAGTGCCTGTGCTGATTCTGTGTGACCTGTAGGTAATATTATCAAAGGATGTAACTGAAATGTTTGCTTCTCTCACAGCACACTTAGAATACAACTGTTAAATCTTTTTATATTTGAGTATTAGTACAACGTATACTTTATTCCTGAATGTAGGCTTCAATTCAGAATTCAATAGAATCTATATAAAGAAGCTCTGTGATTTAAAAAAATAAATAAAAATAAAAGTGTACAATTCAATGGCTTTAGGTATATTCACAGAGCTGTGCAACCATCACCACAATCCATTTAGAAATGTTTCATCATCCCAGAAAGAAACACCACCAATGATAACCTCGCCACACAGAGATCAATTAATAACGTTTTTGTCACAGCCACACAGACTTTTTCATGTGGGCTAAGCTCCTGATGCCCTCAGTCAAACTGACATTCAGGGCCCTGGCTGGTGGCAGAATGGATAAAGTGCCGGCCTGCAAACCCAAACGTTGCTGGTTCGATTCCCCAGCCAGGGCACACAACCAGGTTGCAAGCCAGGTCTTCCGCCAGGTCTGTGGCTGGAGGCAGGTAAAGGGCAACCATACATTGATGTCTCACTCTCTCTCTGCTTCTCTCCCTTCTCCTCTCTAAAAATAATAAATAAAATCTTTAAAAAAAAAAAAACTGCCATTCAGGACACTTGTACCAATTTACATGCCTTCCCACACACACATCATTATACCATGTATCTTATTTTATATTCTCCTTTTCTTAATCAATAACACATCATAAATATATTTTCATGTCAGTAAATACCCATCTACAACTTTTGTTACTGGTGGAATAATATTCCATTTTATTTATAATGTACTTTTTAAGTATTTTAATAGAATGTATTTAACCAGTCTTTTATTGGGTATTTAGGTTGTTTTCCATTTTTGCTACTATAAACAGTTCAAAAAGCAGCATGTGCACGTATTTCCTTAGGATGTGTATAAGCAATGATTTCCTTAGGATGTTTCATGAAGTAGATGTTGTGAACCAATGGACATAAATCCATACGATTATTCTCTGCCTTTTCTACTGCTACTATATATGTTTCATATATTTTTATCATTACTTAATTCAAATTTAGGATAGAATTTTAGGTTGCTCATCGGCCATGTAATCTGAGAGCTTACAAGTTAAGCTTCCTTTTCCATCTGTTTGTTCTGATTATGAAATAAGGTATTGACTAGAACTTTTCCCATGTTTCAGGTTTAAAACTGAGAGCCAGAAAGAGTTCTATGCCCCTTATTCTAATGCCAGCAATTGCGGCCAAACAGTTCCCTCAGGGCATTCTGAAGAGTGGTTGAACCAGGCAGTGCCACCTCACCAACAGCTCGCCCTCACATTCCCCAGCCACCTGGGAACACTGGGGAGGGACATGAGAGCATCAGCAGCACTGGGATACCTCTTCCCCCACAGGAGAGGTGACATCCCCTCCTTCCCAAGCCAAGTGAAAAGAGAATGCCAATAGAATCACCCACAGATACCAGACCGGAAGACTAGACATCTCTTTCCCAGAGGATACTTGCTCTGATGCAGAAATGTGCAGGACCCATGACTCCTGCTGAAAGTGGTCCCTGTCCAAGCAGTCATAGAGGTTACATGTGCCCCTGGGAGTTCAGCAGTGTAAGTGAACAGAGGGACTGATATCTACTCTCCTGGAGATTTCTGTTGGAGTAACGCTTGCTAACAGGCAATTAGAGACTGCATTGTCTCTAATGCACACCTGGTAAATGTGCTAGAGCTGCACTGCAGCTTCCCTTGGTCCACGTACCCAGCAAAAACACAGGAGGACTTCATTCATTCTTGCCACTCCATGCAAAGGAGAATGGAGACCGAAAGAGAAGGCAAGCTATGAGAGAGTCCACTGCTCAACGTGAACTTGTTAATAACTTTGTAGAGTACAGACAGCTACCTATCAGAGACCTGCTGACTATTGTTTAAGAGAGGAATTTCTATTTGATTGAAGCCCCTGTGTTTGAGTTTCGTCATTCGGCAGCTTAGTCTGCACCTTACCCAACACAATCATTGAAAAGTACATCAGCCTTCCTATCTCTCCACATCAGGGAGCTAGGTCTAGGAGAGGGAGGGCAGGGGGTGTGTTCCTCAGGTTGACGTGGCCCATCCCCACCCATATGTACATCAGCACTGAGCTATCCACCTAACCTCTGATGTGGGAAAAGGCAAGGAATTTAGGTGGAGTTGGAGATTAAACATATTTTGAAAAAATGCACTGTTAATACCTCAAAAGAACTGGAGAGGTATAAAGTCTACTTGAAAAATCGTTAAGGGATTAGAAGGGGAAAATTTCAGAATCCAGTTGATGGAATGACTGGAAGGAGATAAAAACAACTTCATCTTGAGGCCTGACACTGTTGAGGTTCCTCATAAACTAACCATGATGAAAAACCCTCAAAAAGTCCTTATGACTTTGGAAATCCTTTCAAGTCTCTTTTACTGCCTGTAATTCTCATTCCTTTCTAATCCAATCCATCTCCAGAAACCTAGGTAAAAACTGACTCCCTCCTTTCCCAGTGTTGTTTCCTCCTGTTCTGCTTCTTATTTTAAACTCATACTGTCTCCCACTTATATCCCAGTCATCTCTTTGGTGCCTCCTATTCTCTCTCACCCATAAACTCCACTCTTGTGGTCAATTATCCCCATTTCTGCACTCCTGACTTCCCAAGCAGCTTCTTTCATGTTCTCTCTCCCCAAAATAGTGTGCATGTGTGTGTGTGTGCGCGTGTGTGTGCGCTGCCCCATCCAGCTGAGTCTCCAGGTCAGCAGAGACAGCCATGCCAACCCCAGGCTAGTGGATTGAATAACACGATCCTCCAAGAAATTCGTATCCTCTTAGAACTGCAAAATGTGACCTTATTTGAAAATGGGGTCTGCAAATATAATGACAGTAAGGATCAAGATAAGATCATACTGGATTAAAGAGGGCTCTAAAGCCAATGAGAATGACCTAAAAGAGACAGAAAAAAAAAGAAGTTGCAGAGACTCAGAGGAGAATGCACCACGCAGGCAGGGGCAGCCTGGAGTGACGCAGCCTCGAGTTGAGCAATGCCAGCGATTGCCGGCACCCACGGGGAACAGGAGAGAGGCAGGGCCATCCCTCCGTCGAGCCTCCAGAAGGAAGCATCCCTGTGGACATCTTGGTTTGGGGTTCTGGTCTCCTGAACTGGGAGAGAGTCAATTTCTGGTGTTTTAAGCCATCTGATTTGTGGTCATTCGTCACGGAAGCCATACAAACAAAAACAGCCAGCAAAGCTACCAGTTTGATGCTTTGGTTTGCTGTATTCGTGGCACCTTTTATTTGCAAGTCTGCGCCCACTGTGCCTGCCCTTTGCAGGGCCTTCCCAGCTACAGGTCCAGGACCCCTACACTGCCCAGGGGTTGCCCGAGGCCTCTCCACAGGGCTTATCCTAGCAGCCCTCCCCAGTCACCGTGTCCCGTTCCTTCTAACCTGTTGCCTGGTTAAGGGACCGACTTTTTATTCTCATCAGTGTGTGGATAATGAAAACACATTAAGGCAAATTTTTTGAATTATGGCGGTAGATTGGGGGCATGTGAAAGCCCTGCACAGACATGAATGGAAGGATGCTCTACTTTCATGGGTTTTTAAGATAAAAGCAAGGAATTTAAAGAGCTATTTTTCCTTTCAACAAGCTTTTACTGAGTACCTGCAATGGGCCACTCACTGTCCTCAGTGCTAGGGACCAGCAGCCCCCAAAGTACGAAAGCCTCTTATTCTCCCAAAGCGCGTATATTTTTTAAAGATTTTATTTATTCTTTTTAGAGAGAGGGGAAGGGAGAGAGGCAGAGAGGGAAAGAGACTTCAATGTATGGTTGCCTTTCACCTGCCTCCAGCCACAGATCTGGCTGGAGACCTGGCTTGCAACCTGGGTATGAGCCCTGGCTGGGGAATTGAACCAGCAACCTTTGGGTTTGCGGGCTGGCACTGTGCCACCAGCCAGGACCCCAAAGCACGTATTTTTGTGGGGGAAAAGCAGAAAACAAGTAAATAAGATAATTTCAGGGAGTGATGTCTACGGTAAAGAAAACCAAGGGGCGGGAAGTGACAGAGAGTGACTGCAGGCAATGCGCCTTTAGATTGGAAATCACAGGGAGACCCCTCAGAGGAAGTGACACCTGAGCTGAGACACACAAAGGCCCAGAACAAGCTAAACATGCTCCCAGGAAAGACTAATCTCAGTGCAAGTACCAGGAGCAGAGGTGACAGAGGTGGGAACCAATGCGGCACTTTCAGGAGGAAATAGGCAGAAGGCAATTGTGGCCGGAGTGTGGTGGGCAAGGGGGAGAGAGGAAAGAAATGCAGAGGAGAAGGAAGGCAGACCATGGCAGCAGGTCCTCCTGAGGAGCTTGACTTCTGTTCTAACTGCAAGAAGAGGCCGCTAGTAGGTCGTGAGCAGGGGAATGATTTACTATGATTTACGCCTCAAAAACAATCACTCCAATTGCTATTAGAAGAATGTGTGAGGCAAGAGTCAAAGCAAGAAGGCTGGTCGGGAGGTTACTGTCATTGTACAAGTGAGAGACATTAGCGACTGAGTCAGGATGGTGGATGCTCTGTTCCAGGTTGCAGAATGAAACATGTCCACTAGTTAAAGGCTGTACCACCGCCTGTGTGTTATACATGTCTGCAGTCATGAGTGCCCAGAGGAAGATGCAATAACAAGGGAATCTGAAAGTGTAGCGGCTTAAACCAGGTGGAATTTTACTATCCTCTTACACAAGGGGTAAGCAGTCCAGGACATGGTGAGAGGCTCACCTGAGCCAAACTAACTGGCAGAGTGAGGGCATGTCACCAACAGGCTTTCGTCTCCAGGGAACATGGATCATTCCTCCATTTCTTACCCCTTTTCGAGTGGAAATACATGATCCATTTTTCTTAGGCATGTGACCCAGAGTGGCACTTAGCTTTCTATTGCCCCAAATTTAGTCCCACGCCCACATCAAGCTGCAAGGGAGGCGGGGAAATGTAACCTCTAGCTGGGGGGCTCTAATAAAGCTCACACATTCTAGCGTCAAGAAAGGGAGAATGAATATTGGTGACAACTACAAATCTCTATCACAACGTATTTCAATTTATGTCCATAGTCACCTGTTATGGACAGAACTGTGTCTTCTCCAAAATTCATTCATTGAAGCCCTAATTCCCAGCAATTTAGAAGATGACTTTATTAGGAGAAAGGGACTTTGAAGTGAAAATTAAGGTTAAACGAGGTCATCAGGGTGGGGGCCTGATCCAATGTGAATGGTGTTCTTAAAAGAAGAAAAAGGAGACGTGAGTGGGGGCACACAGAGAAAAGGCCATCTGAGGACGCAGTGTGAAAGCAATCATCCACAAGCCAAGCAGAAACCAAACCTGCTGACCCCTGGATCTGGGACTCCCAGGCTTCAGAGCTGTGAGAAATGCATTTCTATTGTCTAAGCCCCCAGCCTGTGGTATTTTCCTATGGTAGCTCCAACAGGCCATTACACCATCCTTCTGGATAGTGGCCTTGAGGCAGGCAATTCCTCCATCCTCATCCTTACCCCCATCCCAGCTGCTTGGTCCGGGTAGAAAGATGGAACAGAGAACGTTTGGGCCATTTATTCTCTCTGTTTCCAAACTTCCTGGGAGCTCAGCCTTTAGGCTTTATGACACCCCTCGGTATCCTTGAAATAAGCACCCCCTTTCTCAAGTTGGCCTCTGGAGGAATTCAACAGAGGAAACCGAGCAGATAAAAAAATCTTCATCTAAAAAGAAAACCAGCCTCTTATTACAGAGCAGTCATCTGTCTGAAGCATGTGGATGTTTTCACACGCAACAAAATTGGAGCTTTTATTTAATTCTAGTTTAAAATGTCAAAATTCTGTATGTTCAGTGTCGACAATATTTTGTGGGAAGCATATTGAAGCCATTTAAAATGTTTGATCATTTAGAATGTGTGACATACTTTGTTGTTCTTGGCTGTTTAGGGTTTGTGTGTGTGTGTGTGTGTGTGTGTGTGTGTGTGTGTGTGTGTTTAGGAAACAGTCCACCAGAGCTGAGGAAAATTTGCCGGTTGGGAGCAAGTCTGTGTGGGAAAGTCAGTGCTCTCCTGAGGGCAGGGAAAAAGATTATTCTAACAAAACTCCAATAAGGTTTATTATTTTTTAATTTAATTTATTATGGTTGTTTTACAATTGTTTCATTTTCTCCCACTGCTCTCCCCTGTCCCACCCTCCCTGCCCCCTCTCCCTCAGCCAATCCCCACCTCGTTGTCCATGTCCATGGGTCCTTCACACTAGCTCCCTAATTGAACCCTTCCCCAACTTTCCCCCTTCTCCCTCCTCCCCCCTTATCCCTATCATTCTGCTCCACTTTCCCCCCCATGTCTCTGGTTCCATTCTGCTCGTCTGTTTGTTTTGTTCATTAGTTTCCCGTATTAGGTGAGATCATATGGTATTTGTCTTTTGCTGCCTGGCTTCTTTCACTAAGCATGATACTGTCCAGTTCCATCCATGCAATTGCAAATGGTAGGAGTTCCTTCTTTCTGCTGTGTGGTATTCCATTGTGTAAACGTACCACAATTTTTTAACCCATTCATCCACTGAAGGGAACTTAGGCTGTTTCTAGCACTTGGCTATTGTAAATAGCACTGCTATGAACATAGGGGTGTATAGGTTCTTCTGAATTGGTATTTCAGGATTCTTTGGGTATAATCTTAGCAGTGGAATCACTGGGTCATAAGGCAGTTCTATTTTTAGTTTTTTAAGGAAACTCCATACTGTTTTCCATATGGCTGCACCAGTCTGCATTCCTACCAACAGCGCACCAGAGTTGCCTTTTCTCCACATCCTCGCCAGCACTTGTTTTTGATTTATTCATGATGGCCATTCCAACAGGGAGAGATGGTATCTCATTGTGGTGTTAATTTGCATCTCTCTGATGGCTAGTGATGTTGAGCATTCTTTCATATGCCCATAGCCCCTGTGTATGTCCTCCTTGGAGAGGTGTCTGTTCAGGTCCTTTGCCCATATTTTAATCGGATTGTCTGTCTCCCCGGTGTTGAGTATACAAGCCCTTCAAATATTTTGGAGATCAAACCCTTGTCTGAGGTGTCATTGGCAAATATGTTTTCCCATATGTTTGGTTCCCTTTTTATTTTGCTGATGTTTTCTTTAGCTGAACAGAAACTTTTCCATTTGATGTAGAAGGTTTATTTTTTATAAGTACTCATTATGAAACTGGTTTATTGAGTGAGTTAAGTCCATAAGGAAAGGGCTCCCTTGCCTTACAACCAGGTTTTGTTGACTCTTCTTCTGTCAGGATCTATTCTGAATTTTGCGCAGACCCCCTCAATTTCAGTGACAAGTCTCATTTTTGTAATTGCACCTGTACTTCAGGCATTAAAATGTCTAGTCCCGTCCAATTTAACACCAATCTTACACTTACTTCAAAAGTCTGCCTGGCCCTACCTCAGGTCTTTCTTCCTGGGAAGTGGGGGAGAAGTATGGCCGGTGTCTTTACTCTTCCTCTATCTCTTCTGTCTTTTCTACATTCTGGATGTCCTCAGGCTACCTCAGAGGAAGAGCATATTAGAGAGGAGCAAATCTCCCCAAAGCTAACTATTGAGTAAGACAGACAGGCCCTTGTCCCTCTGCCTCTCAGAATGGTGGAGTCCAAATGCGGGCTCTTTCACAGGATGCATCTGTGGGTTATTCACAAGCCTCAGGCAGATCCCCCATGGCACAGTTCTGTCCCATCATGGCAACTTCACCCCGGCTGTCCTTTCTGTGGTCCACATGGCCCAGAGGAAAGCTGCCATGCCAACTAATGGGAAGGCGGATTACAACCACTTCTTCCTTTCTATTCTCATCCTGCCATTTGGGGGCTGCCTTCTGAATTCTCTGGGTGGGAAGCACTTGTTCATTCACTCAATATTTATCACATACTTACACATTCCAGCATCATTCGCCAGTCTCTGCTCACCCCACCACCCAAACTCCAAGGGACACTCAGCAAGCCTTTCCAGGCGCTCTCACCTCCCCACCCCCACCCCGTCTGCTGGCCTGCACTGTGCGTTCCTGTTACCCCAAGGTCCTTCAGGCTGAGAGTGGGCTCCTCCCCTCCGTCCAGAGCCTCTGTCACTGCCTTTGGAAGAAACCCAAAGCCACCTCCCCACAGGTCTAGAATCTCTACTAAAGGACTCTCTAGTCACCCTTTTGAATCTCACTTTCTGTAAATGGTAAAGTGGGTTGATAATTATTAGTCTTCTTCTGCTATTTCTCAGGAAGTCCAGACTAGCTGTGTCTAATATTTTTGTTTAAAATATGCTATCTGTTAGCTTTAAGGCATTCTCCAAAATTCTAATGCACCAAAATGTCCTATACAATAACCAGTTACAAATAAATCTGTTTTTATTTATTTATTTTGTTTTTAAGATTTTATTTTATTATTTTCAGAGAGAGGGGTAGGGAGTGAGGCAGAGAAGAAGAGAAACATCAGTGTACGGTTGCCTTTTACCTGCCTCTAGCTACAGACCTGGCTGGAGACCTGGCTTGCAACTTGGTTATGCGCCCTGACTGGAGAATCGAACCAACAACCTTTGGATTCGTAGACTGGTGCCTTATCCACCAAGCCACCAGCCAGGGCCTTTTTGTTTTGTTTTGTTTTGTTTTGTTTGTGGACTTTGTGGATTTTGTGGGTTTTTTTGTTTTTGTTTTTGTTTGAGGATTTTTTTTTTTTTTTGCAAGCACGTAAATTCATGTCTGTGGCCTCAACAGCCTAAGACTAAGGTTTTATTTCCTTTTATATACACAAACTACCACGCATTTGTGTAGCTAGGTCAAAAATTGAATGATCGTTCAGATGGGAAGAAAATGATGTCTTTATTTTTTATAGCTGGCCTAATTTTTCCCCACACCCTAAAGTTGAGTGGGATAACGGAGCTCATGCAGAGGTCCATGAGGCTGTGAAGGACACTCGGAGGAGCATATACAGTTGTGAGGTCGACTCCTTACTGCCATGAAGTCCCACAAACTCCTGCTCACACGGAATCCACGTGGGGAAGGCGAGGGGTGAGGAAAGGTCTTCGGATGACTGAGCATTTACGGGAGAGTCTGTTTCCATTTGCAACAGAATGTTTAAACCGAGAGAGGCTGAGCTGTCTGTAACCGGCCAGTCTGGGCACCACCTCGGCCCCAGCATGCTTCACTGACTCAGTGAAACATGGCTGTCATTTCGTCTTTCTTGAGCACATATAGATTAACGTGGGCTCCATTTAGACAATAACTTAATACCACGGTGTTCATTAGAATCCATGTAATATGATGATTTCTTAAGTTAGATTTCCTGGCGTGTTTTTTTATGCTTTCACATCATTGTTCTCAGTGTTTAGTGTTAATTTCATATTAAAAGCAGCTCTAATGTTAGCCCAAAAAAGCCTATGTTTGCTTTTCTCCTTGGGCCATTCCAAATAAGTCCTCTGTGCCATGAGAGCCTTCAGCTTGTGATACTTGCTAGGAATGGTGTTCTTTGGAATGGGTTCCAGCAAGATCAGGATTAAGTTATTAGATCCTTCATGAAAGAGATTGTGGTGGGCAAAGTAGAGTTCGTAATGGCACCACTCGCTCTGAACAAAGTTGGGAGACAAGACAAAGATGGACTTGTAACTTTTCTCAATACAGTTTATGATATTTTCCACAATGCTCTTGCCAGGAACAAAGTCCCTCTCATGGAGACAAATCTGTAAGTCTTCTTTTTCTAGGCAAGGTACCAGTTCATTCTTCACCCAGGCTGAATCATGTTCACTGTATGAAATAAAAGCGTGGAAATGAAGAGTTCTCTGGAGTTTGTCTAAAGGCATGTTCCTAGCCCTGCGCCGGGTCTGGGTCCACTGACACACCATCCTGAGATACCAGGGCAGATCAAAATAGATACAGAGGACAACCACAGTGACAGTCAACACCAGTCCAGTGACCCCAATAGTGACAATCAGCAGAGCTGTGTTACAGGATAAAGGAGACACATGAAAATCCTTTAGTAGGGTTCCCTTATAGCTTGTTGGAAAGTCACACTTGTAAGAGTCAGGCCAACCCTCTACCATTCCACTTGGTACTTGGCCTAGACTTTGGATAAATTCTCTCAGCTCACATGTGCATTGGAATGGATTGTTTCCTGCCTTTAGAGACCTAAGCTTCTGGCAGCTCTGGAAGAATTGAGCTGATGGGTTGGAAATGGAATTATAGTCAATGGTCAGCACAGAGAGGCTGCTCAAGGTGCCACACCCAGGAAGCTGGGCTAAGGAGTTGAAAGCAACATTGAGTTCTTGCAAAGCTTCCAGACTGGTGACACCTTCAGGGATCCTCATTATTCTGTTATTGTGAAGATCAAGAACCCTGACCCTGGGAGGTAAACAACTGAAAACAGAGTCAGTAAGTACATTTGAAGACAAATTTAACACCACTATACTCCCAACCCAAGTGCAGTTTTTATCATATCTATCATATTCCAAAGAATTCCAGCTCACATCCAGCATTTCCAAAGATGGCATATCTTTCGTCATGAGACCTACTTTGTAAAGGTCTTTTAATTTATTCTTTTGTAATATCAGTGTCTCCAACCTAACTAAAGTGGAGCACTTATCAAAAACACTATCAGTGAAAACATTCTGGGTAAAGTTCAAAAACTTAAATGTGCTTGTTGCTTGAGGACAAAGCATGTGTATAAAATGTGTATTGGATATGGTTAGCATCATAATGTTCATCTCAGAAAACACTGTGTATAATGCTGTCTGCGTAAAAAAAAAAACTCTGTTCGTAACATGTTCAATTTTCAACGCTTTCAACGATGTTTCGGGATAAGTAAAATATTCTTCATCAATGCTTTCAATAATTGTTAAATTGTAAATATTGAGATACTCTACAGGTTTGGGCCAAATGAATTGAAAGACTCTAACCAAGCATTTCCAAGTTGTTTCCACACGGTTGAGGGTAAAATTCAGTAAGGTTGGACCTCTAGTGAGTTGTGATAAAAATTTAATGAAAACTTGACAGTTCTCATCATTCAACTTAATATTACTCAGTTGTAAGCACCCCAAACTATTAACTGATATGTTTGCTTGGACAGAGAAGAAATTAGTTGGGTGAAAAACGAGGTGAAGTGTTTTTGTATTCAGAATTTGAAGACTTCCTGTCTCATGTTCTTTCACATAATAACCTTCCAAATCTAGAAGGATGAAATTTAGATGCAAGTGAGCAACCGGTAGCAGATCTAATTGTTGTAACTTTTTAGCACTTAATCCCAAGAAATTCAGTTGAGTCAAGTTACCAAACTCCTTACAGATGGGCAGGGCATCAAAGTCATTGAATGAGAGGTCTAAATGCTTGAGACCCGTGATAGAATGGCAGGATATCTTCTGTAACTTATTGTGTGATAAATCCAGATATTCCAAATCCTGGTTGAACTGGAAAATACTGAGATCAAGGCACTGGAGTTTATTATAGGAAAGCCTTACAACTTTCAGCCCTGAGAGAAAGCTGATGTCAGAGAAGTGAAGCTCAGATATATAGTTCTGAGACAGGTCTAGGACTTTTGTTTCAGATGGCAGGTCTTGTGGAACATGAGTAAGGCCTTTACTTGACTTGTTTACTGAAAATTCACTTTCATCAGAGAACTGGATTATGGTTCCTACTATTAAGGTTCCAAGGTAAATGAAATGAAAGCTTCTGGCTATGGTTTCTTTGTCCTTGGTCATGATGTTGTGGAGTGGCTGTCCCCAAAGGGCTGTTGCTGTTCTTCAGAGTATCTTGATATGCACCCAAATTCTAGAAATACAATATACATTAAGATGTATAACGATGGGGTGATTGTTCTCAAACCTCCACTTACTAACCACAAAATCTCAATTACGTCTTGATTCGCCTTTACGCATCCTGTGATCAGCAGTGGCAGCTGTGATGGCCACATGGCAGCTACCTGGCCCTGTACCGCAGTGCGCACAATCTCACCTGCCTGGAACCACCTACAGATAGAAGCTAGAAGTGCTCTTACAGACAGCCAAGCGATAGTTGAGATAACAGATATACTCGACTCTTTCTGGTCACAGGAAATATTTTAGTCACAGGATTTCACTTTTGACACAAATCCCATAAAAATGGGTATGTTTTCTCCAACTCAGATTAGACCAGAAGCAACACATTCAGAGAGACAGGATTCAGCACTTGATCATCTGTAAACAAGTTCGGACAGTTGGCACACTGATGAAACAGGAAAACATGGATAAATATTAAGAAGTGCATAGAGGAAGACAGAAGCTGCTGTGTATAAGGGTAACAGTTTCCCACAGCCAGGAACTGTGCTATATACAACATAGTATAGACTCTGAGTTTGGTGACAATCAGTGAATGAGAAGATGATCTGGCTGAGGGGTGAAGGCAAGTGCACAAGCCCACAGACCCCATGCCTGTGACCAAAACAAACGGTTGGAAATCTGGACCACTTTCAGAATCAGAAAGAAAACCATCTAGGAGCCCCTAGGGAACAAGAGTAGGCAACAACATTTCTACACAAGTAGGGCCTTGAGTAGCAGGAATGATGGGGAGCAGATTTTGACTGGTTGTTCAGTTTTATTAACAAAAGGACCCACTGTTCACCACCTGAGGGTATATTGGATGTAGTAAAGCAGTTAAGAGATGAATAGGGCTTCAATGAACTATTCTTTGGAAACGTAAACACTCTTCTGTGTTGGGCATATTTCATTACAAAATGGCATATTTTTTTCTTTTGAGTTATTTTTATTACAAAATTATTTAAATATGTACAAACATTAAAAAAAAATATGTATCGAGTGCCTACTACGTGCTGAGCACTGTTCTAAGCATTAAACATTGGTGACAGACTATATCCCTGACCTCGGGAAGTTTGTAATGTGGTAGAACTATGATTATAAGTGGGCCAGGCCACTTCTTTTCTTTCCTTTTCTTTTTTCTTTTCTGCCCTTTTCTTTCTCTTCTTCTCTTCTCTTTCTCTTTTCTTTTCTTTTCTTTTCTTTTTTTTTGACCAATTTTTTTCCCTTAATCCCAATCCCCCAAACTCCCTCTCTCTGGTCTCCATCAGTCTGTTCTCTGTTTCTATGAGTCTGTTTCAGTTTCATTTGTTCATTTACTTTGTTCTTTAGATTCCATATGTAAGTGAAATCATATGGTATTTGTCTTTCTCTGACTGACTGACTTCACTGAGTCTAATTACCTTCTAGGTCTATCCATGTTGTTGCCAATGGTAAGATGCTGTTCTTCTTTATGGCCAAATAATATTCCATTGTGTGTGTGTGCATCACATTTTTTTTTATCCACTTGTGTATTGATGGGCACTTGGGTTGCTTCTGTATCTTGCCTATTATAAGGAATACTGCAGTAAATATGGGGTGCATATATTCTTTCGAATTGGTGTTTCAGGTTTCTTTAGATATATACCCAGAGATGGAATTGCTAGGGCATAAGGCATTCCATTTTTAGTGTTTTGAAGACATTGCATACTGCTTTCCAAGGTGGTTGTACTAGTCTGCATTCCTACTAACAGTGCGTGAAGGTTTCCTTTTTCCCACATTCTTGCCAACACTTATTTGTTGATTTATTGATGATAGTCATTTTGACAGGTATGAGGTAATATCTCATTGTGGTTTAACTTGCATTTCTCTAATGATAGTGACATTGAACATCTTTTCATTTGTCTTTAGGGTATCTGTATGTATATCCTCTCTCAAGAAGTGTCTTTTCAGGTACTCTGCCCACAGAATGGCATAATTTTCAAAAAGCCAATTATACTTCAATTTTTTAAAAATGGCATGTGGAAACAAATTTTAATACAAAAAATATGGCATATGGTTAAAAGTCTTTCACCCCTCCTCCCATACAGCCTTTCCCAAATGTTCACCAAAATACCCAACAAAACACAGAAACACTTGAAAACCCACCATGCCACCTAAAAAAAAAAGAAAGAAAGATGGAAAATTAATGGTGGATCCAAAAGCTTCTACACTCATGAAAAAGTAAATGAGTTGTATTAAGGAAAGTCTAGTGGACTTAAGCTTTGTCTCAGGAAAATAGACTCCCTAACAAAAGGTACGAATGCATTTCATCTCTCTCTGAGCTTGTTTCTGATTCAAGCACTCAAGGATGAGTAACAACCAGGTAATTAAGTAGCATTTCCGTTCCTCCAATGGTACTGATGTGGGCACATCACATCAGGATTAAAACAAACAAACAAACAAATCAGGTGTTTCTCTACACACTAACAACACACTACCTGGGAAAGAAATTTTTTAAAAATCCCATTTACAATTGCATCAAAAAGAATAAAAATACATAAGAATAAATTCAACCAAGGAGGTGAAAGACCTATACACTGAACACATAAGACATTGATTAAAGAAACTGAAGATATAAATAAACGGAAAAATATCCTATGTTCATGGGGCAGAAGAAACAACACTGTTAAAGTGTCCATATTATCTAAACCCATCTAGAGGTTCCATACAATAGCTATCAAAATTCCAATGGTATTTTTCACAGATATAGGGGGAAAAATCTAAAATCTTTATAGAACCACCTAAGACCCCAAATAGCCATGCAATTCTGAGACAGAACAAAGCTGGAGGCATCACACTTCCTGAATTTCAAGCTATATTACAAAGCCATAATAATCAAAACAGTGTGATATTAACATAAAAACAGACACGTAAATCAATGGAATAGAATTGAGACCCCCAAAACAAACATATGCATAAACTGTCAACTAATATTTGACAAGGGAGTCAAAAATACTCAACGAGGAAAGGATATTCTCTTCAAGAAATGGTTTCAGGAAAATTGTCTATGTATATGCAAAAGAATAAAGATTGACCCCTATCTTACCCCACTCACAAAAAGTTACTCCAAATGTATTAAACACTGAACTATAAGACCTAAAATCACAAAACTCCTAGAAGCAAACACAATGTCAGCTTCTCCTAGGAGAAAACCTGACATTGGTCTTGGTAATGATTTTTCGGATCTGACACCAAAAACAGGAACAACAAAAACAAAAATGAAAATGTAGAGCTATATCAAAGTAAAAGATTTCTGCACAGCAAAAGAAACAATCAACAAAATGAAAAGTCAACCTACACATTGGGAGAAAACACTTATGAACCATATTACCTGATAAAGGGTTAATATCCAAACTACATAAGGAACTCATATAACCCAATAACAACAATAACAACAAAAAAGTAAAAACACTACCAAATAGTTTGATATAAAAATATGGGCAGAAGACCTAAGTAGACATTTTTCCAAAGAAAACATACAAATTACCAACAGGTACATGAAAAGATGTTCTATATCACTAATCATTGGGGATATGCAAATCAAAATCACAATGAAATGTCACCTCACACCTGTTAGGTCATTATCAAAAAGCAAGAGCGCCCTGGCTGGTGTAGCTCTGTTGGTTGGAGCATCGTCCCATAAACCAAAAGGTTATTGGTTCGATCCCTAGTCAGAGCACATACCTAGGTTGTGGGTTCCTTCCCTGATTGGTCCCTGGGTCCCCAATCAGGACACATAGAGGAGCAGCCAATTGATGTTTCTCTCCTCTCATTGATGCCCATTGATGCCCCCACTTCCTCTCTGTGAAAGTAGTGAAAAAAAAATGTCCTTGAGGAATTTTTTTTTTTTTTTTTTGAAAGAGCCCTGGCTGGTATGGCTTAATGGATTAAGTGCTGGCCTATGAACCAAAAGGCCACCAGTTCAATTCCTAGTCAGGGCACCTGCCTGGGTTGCAGGCCAGACCCCCAGTTGGGGCCATGAGAGAGGCAACTGAGTGATGCTCCTCCTGCTCATCAATATTTATCTTTCTCTCTGACCCCTCCCTTTAAAAATAAATACATAAAAAAAATTTTAAGTCCAACATTTTTTTAAAAGATAAGAGATAAGAGATAACAAATGTTGGCAAGGATATGAGAGAAGGGACCCTTGAACGCTCTTGGTGGGAATGAAAATTGGTGCAGCCACTATGGAAAATAATAAAAAGTCTCCTAAAGGCATTTAAAAAATAAAAATAAAACTACCATATGGTCCAGCAATTCCACTTCCAGGTATATACCTGAAGGAAATAACATCACTATCTCAAAGATAGAGTGCCCCTGTTTGTTGCCACATTACTCACAATAAGACATGGAAACAACCTAAGTGTCCATTGACGGATGAATGGGTGAATAAATTTCAATATATATGTCAAGACATTAGCAATTGCAGCATGATGTTCCTTCTGCACTGGTAGAAGAAGCCATGGGATGAATTTTACCATGACACGTTTAATGCAAGATTCTGCATCAAAAGGTTGGATGCACTGGTTTTGGAATCCCCAGATCAGCTTCTAGTTCTCTCACTGTCAGTCGTCAATCTTTGTTGATTGTAGCCCAAGCACTTTCAACATTCTCAGGTGTTCTGCTTGTTGCAAGCCTTCCAGAATGTGGGTCACTTTCAGCAAGTTCTCAACTATCTTCCAAGCCTTTGTACCAACCACACTTTTATTTGGGCTGCACTCATTGCATCATCCTGGAAAGCCTTCTGAATCATACGAATAGTTTCCATGGTGGAATGTTCAAGCTTACTACAAAATGTGCCTTGGCTGGTGGCTCAGTGGATAAGGCACCAGCCTGAGAAACCAAAGGTCACTGGTTTGATGCCCAACCAGAGCATATAACTAGGTTGCAAGCCAGGTCTCCAGCCAGGTCCGTAAGTGGAGGCAGGTGAAAGGCAACCATACAGTGATGTCTGTCTCCCTCTCTGCCTCCCTCCCTACCCTTCTTTCTAAAAATAATAAATCTTTAAAAAAATATGATGCAGGTTTGTTGCTCTATTTGCTCAGTTGTTTTGAATGTAACAACCACACAGTACACATGTGTGTGCTCAGCAGCATCTACAACCCCCACTGATTAGAACAGCGAAATTGTTATTGTTCACACATGTACATTCCAGTCCGCTCTCCTTGGCTGCCAAGTTATATCAATGTCCTGCAAACTGGTCTTGTTATATTTATGGTGACTGGACTTTTTCCAGATATACCTCACGTGTGTGTGTGGAGTGGGGGGAAGGTGTATCATCCTGACACCTTTATGCTAAATGAGATTAAGTCAGAGAAAGACAAATCTTGTATGATATCATTTATATGTGGAACTAAAAAAAGCCCAACTCATAAGCAGAGAGTAGGAAGGAGCTAGGAGGTGGGGAAATGGGGAGATGTTGGTCAAAGGCTTCAAACTTCTAGCTATAAGACAAATAAGTTCTAGGGAATCTCACGTGCATCCCAGTGACTAGAGTTAACAGTATTGTATATTTGAAAGCTACTAAAAGAGTAAATATTAAATATTCTCACCACACACAAAAAAATGGTAACTGTGTGAAGTGATTGATGTGTTAACTAACCTTGTTGTGGTAATCAATTTGCAATATATATGTTATCAAAGTATCACATTGTAGACCTTAAGCTTACAGAACGTTATATGTCAATTAAGTCTCAATAAAGCTGGAAGAAAAAGAACTGGGTAAGAGGTAGGGAGGAATTTGAGGGGGTGCACTACATTCTAAGGTGTGTGAGCCATACACAATACTTGTAATAGCTGTATTCATCAGGAATTAGTTTGTACACATAATACTCCATTATGTCAAAGCATCAGGGAATTGGGCAACAGGATACAAGAAGGTGCTACTTTATATTGTTTAAATCACAATGAAAATAAGCTGATAAGAAAGAACACTTATGCACTGAATAATATTGCATCAAAATTTACAAAGTAAAGATGCTAAAAACACAAGAAGACATTGCTAATGAAATTATTTAATGTATTTCTCAAGTTATAGTTAGGTCAATTAGCAAAAATGAAACATAATGAAGGATTTGAATAAAATAATTAGGAAGGGTTTAACAGAGACTTACACACTTTGCACCTCCTAAAAGAGAACATTGTATATCTAAATTCCCAGTGTACATGGAGCATTTACTAAATTAATTTTTTCTTCAATCAAATAAATTTTTTAATAAATACCCTAAAGTAAATTTTATTAAAGTCACATTTCTCAAAATAAACTTTTTTAAAACTACTTTTTAAAATGTTATAAATATGTTCTGGATCAAGGAAATCACATTTTTAATGACAATTATGAGAGTCGACAGGCTGGCGTACACACGCACCAGCCTCCTCCTCTAACTTAAGTCCCCCAAATGATGGGGGAAATGCATGCACACACATAAAACCAAGGAGGGAAGTTCTTAGGGAACTGAAACCAAAGGAAGTCTCAGAAATTCACAAACATATTGGACTATGATAGCAGAAAACTAGCTTTACAGATGTTCACTTCCTAGTTCCAGAACTTGTGAATAAGCTGTTACAGAAAAGGGGAATGAGTTAAGGTTGCTAACCAGCCGACCCTAACATAGGAAGCATGCCCTTGATTATTTGGATGGGCCCAATATAATCACAAGAGTCTTTCCAAGTGGAAGAGGGAGGCAGAAATAAGACCTGTCATTCACTACTTATTGGCAGAAATGAAAAATTAGTACAACCCTTCTGAAGGGCAATTTGGTCACATATAAATTCTTTAAAGACATGCTTACCCTTATTTTAGTAACCCCAGCTCTCAGAATAGTCTTCTAAAGGAATTATCAGGGATATACATAAAAATATTATGATGACAATGCTCATGACATAATGAAAAGGTGAAAAAATGGTATTGTCTAGTGTAGAAAATGGTTTGGTGAATTAAGGCACACTCATGCAATACCATGCAGTCTCAAATATTGCACTTTTGGAAAAAATTTTGGCCCACAATATAATGTTATATGAATTTTAAAAATACAAAATTATATATGTGATAATACTTTAATTTTTTTAAATTTGATTAAGACTTGACATACACACAAAGCCCAGGGGGAGAAAGAATGGGAAAAAAAAATATCAAACGCTAATAGTTATTATCTCTGTATCTCTGAATCATAAAGTTAATTTTCTTCTTATGCTTTTGTGTATTTCCAAAATTTTTTTTTCTTTTAATTTTATTGTTGTTGTATTACATCCATCCCTTTTTTTCTCCCCTCTGTCCCCCTCCCCACCCACCCTTTCCCCCCAAAGTCAATCCCACCTGTTGTTCATGTCCATGGTTCCTTTATACTAGGTTCTTGTCTAAGCTGCTCCCCTTCTTTGCCTCTGCCTCCCCCTCCCCCCTCCCCCCAAAATTTCTAATTTTGAACATCTTTCATAAGTCAGAAAATATCTGTCTTAAAACAAAGCTAATTTTTAAATATTTTATATTTAAATAAACATGTTTCTATTAATTGTATATAGAGAGAACTTCTTCCACATGGTGTGAATAATTGACGTTTATGAATGAGAACCTACCTAGAGGTCCCTCCATGATGTCTTTGTTCAGGGCACTGAAATGCCATCATGTGGGAAAGTTGATCAGCTACCCTCAGAGTACCCTGCCCTCCCAAAACATAATATTCCTTCAGAGGCATTAATATCTTCAAGCAGTTCCCAGTGGGTACACTTAACAATCCAGCCAGGAGCTTTTATATTTTAGAAAAATGAAGGAGGGGAAAAAGGGAGATGAGAATGGGTGATTGGGGAGTTCACAACTTATTTATAAAGGAAGTGAAAAGATAAAGAAAAAACTTATTTTTTCTTTTCCTTTAATGCATCAACTGAAAAGAGAAGAAAATGACAGATGGAAGAAGCTCTATTTCAGGAGAAAAGCCTTAGTAGAGAGACTCTATGAAAATTAAAATTACAAGAAAGGGAAGAGAAGAAAAACATTGAGGTAAGTGTGAGTCCTGTGATCAAGCCAGCAAGTGTGCACGAGGAACATTGTTATATTCGTCCAAGTTTAGGTGAGAGACCCAGAGAAAGGCAAGTCTTCAGTCAGTCCCTGCCACTTCTTTCATTTAATAGCTCTTTATTCAGAGTGAACTATATGCCAGGACTTTGATGGGTGTTAGCCGCTGGGATATAAATATGAACAACACCAGCATAGCCCCTGCTCTCCAAATACGTATAAACTAGTGACAGATACAAATAAGCAATTCTGGAACCACATGACACCGGAGATAGAGGAGGTAAAATACCGGGGTGTACTACAACAATATATAACTTACAGCATATCAGTGGCCTAAACTATTTTGTGACTGAAAAAAGGAACTAGGAAAAGGTGAAAAGAGAAAATGTAGCAGACGAAGGCAGAAGACATAGATTTCATCAGTTAATTTTTCCTTTAACCATGACTAAAAGTGCTAGTTGCTTTTGTACCTTTTCATGAGAATCCTAGCTTTATCATTCTTGTATACTTAAAAGGACATTTGCAACATTAAAAAACAAAATGAAACAAAACCATCTTGAAAAAATGTCTAAGGAACGTTACCTATTTTCTATAAAATCATTAGCATTTCCTTGCTTGTTCGAAGTAATTATGTGATAATTTGAAAAAAGCCTACTTACTTACCAAGATTTCTTCCCCGGAAGAAGAGAAAATAACGTCTCCTTACAGAAAAATGAGTGCTCGACGAAGTGGAAGTCCCTAGTTTAAGGAAAGCAATACCATAGAGATGGGTTTGGGCCATCTGTTGGACCTTTCTGGAATTACTCCTATGAGTGAATCTCCCTTTCAGAGGTTCCCGCGCAAAGCATATGAGTCAGCAGGTTTTTAAGGACTACAGACTAAAACAGTAATCAATCGTTTAAATTCATATGAGCCAGCAGTTTATGACCATTTCAGGGTGAAGAGAGCTGTTTCTAAGGTAATATTTATCTGTAAGAGTTTGCATCCTATATGTGAAATTGTCACGAGTGAAAAGTTACTGAATTTTTCCTGTTTTCTGTTATCACCCTACTTAACATTTCCCAAATAACTGCACCTACCATTGTCAAGCAAGTTTGGAGCATTATCTTATCTAAGTGAGAGATGTTAAAATACAATAAGCTTAGGTCCAAGATTTATTTTTTAAAGTCAACTTTCAAGCAAAGTTTAGTAATTGATACATACACTCCTATATAGCCATATCTGGGGAAAATTTCATCCTGTTTCTCCACATTTTGACCAACATTTAGTATTAGCAGAGGCTTTAATTCAAGATTCTAGAATCATAGATAACACCAAGATCCTATAGGACTAATTTTAAAAATCAGTTTTCTAAAGGGAATTTAGAATAATTTTTAGAATGATGTCAAATGAACTGAAAAGGAGTCTGGAGGCTTTGGCTAGAAATAAATGATAAATGGTTATTCAAGGGTCTTAGAGTTTAGAAACTGCAAACACAGGGAGCAGAAAAGCCCAAAAAGAGAAAGGAAAGTCCCAAATTCCCAGGCTGGTTAAAACAAGACTAGACTTGTTTCCTGATGCCTAAACCTACTTGATTTCAGTAATTTAGCAGGTTGACTATATTGACTCTATTTTATTCCTTTACTCTGCTTTTCAATAAAAACAAGGGTTGATACAGAAAGAAGGTGTCTGTATTAACCAGAAACTTCAGGCAGTCAAAAGCCCATATTCCTAACACTTTCCACTTAACCGAGGTTCTGTAAAGAGACAAACACATGAGTTAAATAATCATTCTGTAATTATTCCCACTGTCTGGCATTTACCTCATTGGTACAAAAAAATCAAGTGAAGACCCTACAGTTTGACCCATGACAAAGCTGGACATCTGCTAAGAATCGCTTCTGCTTTCAGAGGGAAGGGAAAGACCAGCTACTTACTATTCATCCTTACTAACCAAACAGAACAGGAAGTCTTCTCAGGCCTGAGGAGGGTTAACAAGTAGGTGGGTCTTTGCTGGACCAGCAAAGGGAGACAGCAGGAGAGCAGCGGGTATCTGGACACAGGGAAAGCAGATTTGGAAACAGGCCAAAGGAAGAGGGGCCAGCTGAGGCTTAGAGGAAATTTCAAGCAGCACTGGACTGTTAAATCTTTAAGAAAATACACACATCTGTGCACTCAAGCACACATCCCTGCAGTCGTGGTCACATCACACAGTGACTTTAACACATGCTCTTCAGGGCATTGCATAATAATGCTGGTTTAGAGGAACAAGAAGACTCTTACTGTGGCAGTTGTTACAATTCTGAGAACTGTTTTAAAGATGACAAAAATCAGGTAACGTGGAAGAGAACATGGCCAACAGACAGGCAGCCCTGGGCTGACCACATTCGCAATGTCATGTGGTCCTGGTTGGGCAATTTGCTTAACCGATTGGCAACTCCTTTTATTCACCCACAAAATAGAAATACTTGTGATTCGTAGGAAAGGTAATGAATATAAAGTGGCCACAATAGTGACTCACACAGAAGAGAAGCCATTATCGTAAGGAGCTTTGGAATTTCTATGCTGAGGTGAAAAGACTTCAAGGTATGCTGTTAAGAAAAGTAAGCTATAGGACAATACAGAGAGTGTGACAGCGTTTGTGTAAGGTTTGGTCGGTAACACATGTGCATAGGTGATCTTCTTGCTAGGCACTGATCTGAGTAGTTTACAAGTATGAACGCAACCCTTTGAAAGTGCTATAAGACAAGTACTGTCATTCTGCCCACTCAAGGGAAAGGAGGCAAGTAGGTGCTTAACTGTCCCAGGCTGCACCGCCGGTCAGTGGTGGAGCTGGGGCCTGAACCCAGATGCCATCTACCCCCTGTGTCTATGTGTGTCCGCATTACACTGTGATGCCTTGTAAGACATCAGGTGTCCTTATAATACACACTCAGAGGAAGTCACAGAGAAAGCAGCAGGCCATTCTGGAAACAGAGGCAGAGATGGGAGTTTTGCAGCCACTATTCAAGAAATGCCTAGAACCCCTAGAGTCTAGTAGACCTGCCAACACCTTGGTTTTGGACCTGTGGCCTCTAAAACTATTAAGAGAATAAATTTCTGTTGTTTTAAGCCACCCAATTTGTGGAAATTTCTTATGGCAGATGCAGGAAACTAACATAAAAGTCTATATACATGTGCTGATACACACATAATTTTTTCCTGAGAGGATACTTAAACTTTTACCTTTGAGCAGAAGAACCAAGACATATTTTTTATTACATTTTATGCTCTTTTGCCCTGTTTGAAGTTTAAAAATATGTACCGTTATTGCTATTTTATGCATTTTCACTTTATAAAATGAAATAGAATCATACTGGGCTAAGTAAAATAACATAGTCTAAGACCAGTAAATATACTGTCCCAATATAAACAAAGGTAAAGGCCTCTTTATCTTTCCCTGAAAAAAAAAAAATTAGTGTCTACCAATAGTTTTTAAATAAGTTATATAAAAAAATATCCAAATACACAAAAAATAAAATTGATAACTTAGGTATTAAATATTGATATGAAAACCAAAGTTATCTGCTGCATTAAAAGAAGACAGGCCTCAGTTTGGGAAAGATATTTGTAACACATATAAACACAAAGGACTAGTATATAAAATATATAAAGAATTCCCACGAACCATTTTTTTAAATGACTAAATGGCCCAATGGGAGGATTAGCAAAGAATACAAACAGATGAAGAAAAGAAAAGGAAATGGAAATAGTTCAAACATGTAATAAGGGAAACATCCTTATTAGAATATGGGAAATACAAATTAAGACTACCAGAAGACACCATTGTACACCCTTGAGATATCAAGAAACTTAAAGCAACTGATAATATCAAAATGTTGGTAAGAATGTGAGAAAACAGCTGTCAAACCTGTCCAGATGTTCTAACTTAAATTGTGTGGGATGGGGCCAGGTATCAGTATTAGTCTCTAATCTCTTCAATTGAATTCAATCCAACACAAGTGAGGATCAGAGCACGCTGAGATCTAAACTCTTCCAGGAACACACCGCCCTCTACTGGTCCCTATTTTCTCAACTGCACCTTTCACACCTCACAGCCTGGAGGTAAGATAGGAATCCCTAACTCACAGCACCTACTCCCAGGTCCCTGTTCCTCCCTCAACCTTTGAAAACTACCCCTCCTGATTGCAGTAGGCCACGGAGTCTTATCACTCCCTCCTTCATATGTGAGCATCAATCATTGTCTAAGGCCAACTCCACCCCTGCCATAACTAGTGATTTCAATAGCTATGTAGACATTCTTTCATCTCCCTGGCTCTTAGTTCTTTGATATTCGCTCTCCTAATGATCTTTTACTGCAAGCTATTACAACCTAGATATTATGATCACCGATGGTACCCTTTTCATAATCTCCAGTGCCAGCATCCCACCTTCCAGCTGCCACCTCCTGCAATTCCTTACCCATTGCACTGGACCAAAAGGTCATGATCCATCCTTTCAATCATCCCTCTGCATTCACCCACAGCTACTTGACTCTTCTCTCCTCAACCCACGTTAAATCCAACTTGCCACTGGACTACACGGAGCCTGGAGAGCTGAATGTAGTTTGAAAAATACACATCCATGATAACTGTCCCTCTTAAAATTCATGACTGGGTCCAACCTCAGGAGGGAGCATTAGCTGTCCTACTCCCCCTCCCTGGCCCATTGGCTTTTCCCCTCTCTTATCTTACACCTCTGCTTCTGTCTCACACTTCTAACACACCCAACTGAAGATGATGCTTCATTTTTCACAAAGAGAATAACAACATCCAGAAGAGCATTTCCACACATGTTACATGCCATTGAGTCACCTCTGACCCCAACACCGACTGAGCGATGTCCTGTCCTCAGCAGCCCTACTCAGCTCCTGCAGACTCGTGCAAATAGCTTTTTTCACGGAGTCCACCCATTTTCTATTTGGTCTTCCTCTTTTCTTTCTGCCCGCTGCTTTCCCCAGCATTATTGTCTTGGAAATAAGATGGGTCCAAAGTAGGATGGCCTCAGTTTTGTTATTTTTTGCCTCCAGGGATGATTCATACTTAATTTTCGCTAGAACCCATTTGTTTGTCTTTCTGGAAGTTCAGAGTATCCTTAGATACACCATATTTCAAATGAATTTATTTTTTCTCTATCAGCCCTTTCCACTGTCCAACTTTTGCTTTGTAAATAGTAACTGGAATGCTGGGATGTGGATGATCTGAGTCACATCCTCCCTCAAAATTCGACTTAGCCTACCTGCTCTACTTGTGCTCCTGAATAAACTCCCCGTGTCAAGAGCCAAGCCCTCCCCATTGAACCATTCCTGCTCTTCTACTGAAGGAAATCACTCTGGCAATGAGCCTCTCTACTGCACCGCCATTGGCCTCTGATGTATGATTCCAATCAGCATACAATGCTACAATTTTCCCCACATTGAAAAATAACTTATCTCCTTTGAACCTACAACCTCTTCCTCTTGGCTTCTTTTTATATCAGAACTCCTTGGAAAAGTTGTTTTACTCACTGCCTCCAATTATTTTCCTCACATTCTCTCAAATGCTCTCTAGTTAGGCCTCCCTGTCCACCACTCCAGAAAAACAGCTCTTGTCAAGGTTACCGTGACCTCCACATTGCCAAGTCCAAGGGTCCTTTCTCAATGTTCATCTTCACTATACTATCAGCAGCATTTAACACAGTTCAAAGATTATGAAAAGTGTTCTTCCTTGGCTTCTGGGATCTTATATTCTCCCCCACTCTCACACACCTCCCTCCCAATTTTTCCACTAAACCACTGGCATTCCTTCCCAGTATCCCTCTTGGTCCTCAGTATCTTTCTGACATGGAAAATCCAAGACATCTAGATCCTGTAGACTTTACCTATATCCTGCTTCAGTCCACCACTCGATATATGATCTGGTAAGGGTCTATCTCTCCTTCAATAGAATGTAAGTTCTCTGAGGGCAGGACTTGGCTTTACTTCTTACTGTATTCCCAGCACCTAGAGCAGCTCGTGGTATATAACACATGCTTTAAAAAATAAATAAATAAATAGTTTTGTTGGGTGAACGATAGAGCCATGCTGGTGGATAGTTTCACAATATCTGGTGAAAGTGACCTAGCTATTCCACTTCTACTCTGGGATACAAGAAAACATACAAAGATGGCTGGCCGTGGCAGCACTGTATGGAATAGTGAAACATAAAACACGCTAAACGTCCATTGACTGGGGAGTGGATCAACTATAGCCTAGTCGTACAATGGAATTCTATTAAAAACTTTGTAATAAATATGCTAGAGCTACAGGTATGAACATGAATGGTAATCAAAACTATAATGTCAAGCAAACAAGTGTATAGGATGTTTATGAAATTTAAAAATATTGAAAAAACTATTCTAAAAAGTGCTTATCAGAGAGGGCACATGCAGTAAAATCTAGAATATGGGAGGGAAGGATATAAAACAGCCTCAGGACAGCTGTGACCTCCAGGAAGGTGGAAAATGAAAGGGAAGGGGTTTCAAACAAATCTGTAATACTTTTTTCTTTTAAAGCAAAAAAATAATTGCTCAATCTAAGCATTATCATAACACGCTCTACATTTTTTACACGAATAAGTAGTTGTCATATTATTCTCCACTGTTCTATATATTTTAAATACTTCAGAATTTTTAAAAAATATTTTATTTATTATTTTTAGAGAGAGGGGAAGGGAGAGAGACATCAGTGTATGGTTGCCTTTCACCTGCCTCCAGCTACGGACCTGGCTGGAGACCTGGCTTGCAACCTGGTTATGTTCCCTGGCTGGGAACCCAACCAGCGACCTTTGTGTTTGCAGGCCGGTGCCTATCCACTGAGCTACCAGCCAGGGCCAGAATTTTTTAATGAATAAAAATAAACCTTTTAGGTTGCAGGACAATAGGAGTTTCGAAATAAAACCTGGTGGGCTCAGAAGCAGCAACATTTGAGTAAAAGGGCATAATTTACAGTCAGCAACAAAACTTGTTGCTAGGACTGCTTGGTTAATTACCTGTTGTTGGAAAGGTGTGTTTGACTCAGAGGAGAAACAGAAACCAGCCCCCTGAAAGGGAAGGTCTGATCGGGCTGTCGCGTGGCCGAGGGGCAGGTGCAGCAAAGGCTCCAGCTGCCCCCCAGGGTAGGATGTTGGTGTCTACGGAACAAAAAGACACCTGCCACACTGGCAACACAATTTGCTAACACAATGCAGGACTCGGACACAGTCACTTCTTAAAATTATATAAAATGTACACATATTATTTACAAGAATAGGCTTGTACAACGCACATACTCTTCTTAGCTTCCCCTGCCCTCGACTGTGGGAATTCCTCTGTGGCATTCCTTCCTTGTCCATGAATTCGACGCAGAGACAGAAGCTGTAATGGCCACAGTCTACCTGACTCTGGAAACCACCATAGTTTACTCCACCAACCCGTTACGGTAGGACCGGTTGTTCCCAGTTCTCCCTGGCATAAGCAACTACAATAAACACATTTGCGCGCATTTGGCTCTTTACTTAGGACAAATTCGCAGATGTGGAAGTCCTGGGCCAAAGCTACCGTATTTGAATTTTGATCCACATTCCCAAGCAGACCTTCTAGAAAGTGTGCTTTGGCTGGGTCCGTTTGTTTAGACCAGATGACGCTCCCGCCGCGGAAGAGAACGGCGTGGAACGCACAGTCCGCACGCAGGGCGCCAACTCCTGCTGAACTTCAGCCACCCCTTCGCCGTGCACCCGCCAGCCGACTTCTCGGGACACTCTGCAAGCGGAAAGCGACCTGGCGAATCCCGGGACCAGTTCGGGTGGGGTGGGCGCCCCTCCGGCTCCCGCGGGGCAGGCTCGGAGCTGGAACGCAGCTTCCCCGAGGGGATAGAGCTCAGCGGGGCCCTCCCAGCCCGGGGGGCGGGCGGCGAGAAAGCCGCCGGCTTCGGGAGGCTGGGGAGGGGCGCGCGGTAGGCGGAGCCCGACCCCGGGCCGGCCACGGGGCGGGGCGCCCGGCCACCGGTCCCCTCCAGGCCCGCCCTCGGCCGCGTCCCCGCCGGCCCTGCAGACGTGGCGGGGCGGGACCCGACCCGCCCGGCCCTCCAGCGCGCACTCGCCGCCTGAGCGGTAAGATCCCGGGGCGCCCTCTCCAGTCCCCTTCCCCCGGGCAGGCGGGGACCGCGGGGGGTGGGGGGGAGAGCCCGCCGTCGCCCCCTGTCCTGGCCCCCGATTCCCGCCCGAGGCGTTAGTGGGAAACCTTCGGCATGGACTTGTCGCCGGGCGCGGGACCCGGGAGGGTCGGGCTTGAGGGGGAAGGTCCGGGGAGGCGCGGCCGAGGGCCCTGCGTGGGTGCGGGCGTGTGAGTGTGTGTGTGTGAGTGTGTGTCGCTCCGGGTCCACGCTCATGCACACACCCACACGCCCGCTCTCCGGGTCTG
Organism: Noctilio leporinus; assembly: GCA_004026585.1. Lineage (NCBI taxonomy): Eukaryota > Metazoa > Chordata > Mammalia > Chiroptera > Noctilionidae > Noctilio > Noctilio leporinus. The sequence goes on from PVIW01009275.1 coordinate 30,419, forward strand.
CACCCTCGGCCGGCGGGACCCTCCGCGGAGCCCGCCTGGACCCCGTGAGCACCGAGAGCCAAGCAAGTGGGGAAAAGTTTCCCCGGCGGGGCAGGTCGCAGTCCGAGGCGGGCTGCAGGGCCCCGCAGCGGGGGCGCGGAGGGCGCAGGTCCTGGCAGGGCAGAGGCCTCCGTCCTGGGGTTCGCCTGCTTCTGGACTTCGAAAAGCAAGCGCAGGCCCCGAGCTCCCAGCCTCCCAGCGGAGCCCACCACCCCTCCCCCTGCAGGTCCACGTCCAGCCTTCTGCCCCGACCTGCATCCTCAGCGGGCGCCACTCGAATCACAGCCCCGGTTGAGTCCTACCCCTAGCCCAGCCCCACCCACCCAGCCGTCTCCTCATCTCCCCTGGACTCTGGTATTTCCAGCTTTTCCTAGAGTAGGAACACATCTCTGTGTGGGCTGGGAGGGTCCTGCCTATGCCCTACTGACCCCATCAGTCGCCCTCCTGAACACCTTGAGGGATACAAACAGGCGACTTTTAAAGTCACTGTCACTTGAGCTCCAGGACACCTCAGCCAGCCTCAGGAAAGGGAGGGTGAGACCGGCTTTCTCCCCAGAGGCCTGTTTTTGCCCTCTTTTCTTTCTGGTACCCTTTTTTCTGCCTCTCGTGTTCATTCCGTACTGTCACCTTCCTTTGCTCCATCAAAATCTGAGCTCAGGAAAGAATCTGATAAACCCCGCACACTGCAAGCTTTAAGCAAAGGCCTGAACCTTTCAGGGTGGAATTTGAGGCACAAGGGAGCCAGTGCAGGTGTGGGGGGTGAGGGGGCCTTCCTGAACCTCATGGATTCGGTCCACATAAGTAGTCTTTTATTGTATTTGTAAGACCAGCTTAAATCAAACATTGTTTTTCTTTAATCACTACCAAACGATATATTTCAGTTCGGTAAATATTTGAGGGTAATAAACCAAGCTAGGTGCTTGTTGGTCGCACTCCTGGAGGAGACCATGGCAGAAACAAATAACACCTTATAAATGCAGAAATATCACAAGAAGTATTGAGAAAACAATGATGCACCAATGTGTTCTTCGGAAGGAGAAGGGCAAGTTAAGAGTACAAAGTGACATTAGACACTGAGAAACAAACAGGAGTTTGCTAGGCATTTGGAGGCAGGGCCGCTGGGTGGAGGAACCAGCAAAGCAAAGGCAGGGAGTTGTGGGCTCCTCCGATGGGAAATCTGGTGAGGCAAGAGTGGAGCGTGTGATGAGAGCTGTAGGAGGCAGAGAGACAGATTGCAGTGGGATTCTGGGGGCCACAGACGCTGTGCAAAGGTGGCTTCTAAGTAGGAAAACAAAGAGTGGTCATCTAAGTGTCAGAAAACTATCTGGCAGACATGCGGAGTATACACTTGAGAGACTGAGGCCTGAGCATGTGCCCTTGTCAAGCTCCATAGCAACTCTTACTCACTGATGAAGAATCTCTCATGGAGATTTTGTTCCCCATCCTTTACGGATCAGTATTTTTTTTTTTAATTGGGGGATGTGATTTCACACAAGGCATTATGTTACCAAATTCTTATTTTGCCAAATGAAGCCATTAAAAAAAAAGTAAATCCACGACACTACTATTTCATAAAAATAAAGGCATTTTAATACCAAGAAAAGCATGAAGGCTAAGCTTGCAGGATGAAGGCAGTCCTTTACATTTAATAAATTTAGATTGATGAAAAACTCACTATCTTGTCCTCCTTTTTCTGTCATCATGGACTCATCCCAGTCCTGTAGTCTGGCGTTCGAGAACGAAGTACTCAGATCACTTTGTCCATCCTTACTTTACAGAGGAGGAAGTGAGGAGGCGCAACATAAGTGAGTGACTTGTATGCACATGAAGGGACAGAGGGACCAGAGCACAGCTCTTTCCACCTCTGACTGCCATCCTTCCCACCCTCACTATTCCTCCATGTGGCCTCTTGTCCTAGCCACACAGATATCCATCCTGAATACCTAGAATTTATTTCGGATGCTGGACATTTGCATATCCTCTTATCCCATCAGGCTTAAATAACCAAATCAAGGTTATTTTCAAGGTCTCCCTTGCAGGAGGTCAGTCTAGTTCATCCTTTCCTTATGTGATATGTTGTTTTACATCATCATTTAACTAGTTCATGTTAGCTGAAATCATCTCCTGCACCTTCACTGAGCAGGAATAAAATACAAGCAGATAATTTGTTTCCTGAAGGATACGAATCATGTCTTCCCGTTTAACGTATCTTTGGAACTATGAAGATGCTCCTCCAATGCCTAGCGTAGTTTCAGGAGCATTTTAGGTATGATTGAATTTACTGGTGAAAAACACTAACTTAGTCCCAGCCCACAAAGGCTTCTTTATCTGCCACCCCTCCTCTCTCCGGAGTTTACTGAAGAAGCCTCCTTGTTCCTGTGGGTTGAGTCGCCCTAGCAGCAAAAAGGCACACATTTAGCTGCAGTGATCAATTTGTGGTTGTAAACCATAAATCAGGAGAGATGTTGACACCCGACAGCCTATGGGAAGCCCAGGCGGAGACGGAGGTTGTCCCAGGAAAGTGTATCTCACGGCTGTAGTCCTGGTGGACCCCAGCAGTAACGGCTCAGAAATAGCTATATATTTACAACACAAAATTTCTCGTGATTTCAGAAAGAAAATGGCCGTCTTCAAAATGATTACATCTCTCTTGTCATCATAATGTCGACCGTAGGTAAAGGTTTACCAAAACAAACAAAAAGGACCTCTCGTCTTGGTTTAGGGGAAGATGTAGACCTGTAACATCTTTACAGGTAGAAGGAGATAAATATGTATAACTGGAAGTTAAAGTAGGGCCGAATAGTATAGTTACCATTTTTACTATATAAACATGTAAAAAATAGTCTAACATTTATAAGTTGTCCATAAATATTCTTATGTTTAAAGATTTTTTATTTATTATTTTTTAGAGAGGGGGGAAGGGAGAGAGACATCAATGTATGGTTGCCTTTCACCTGCCTCCAGCTACGGACCTGGCTGGAGACCTGGCTTGCAACCTGGTTATGTGCCCTGGCTGGGGAATTGAACCAGCGACCTTTGGGTTTGCAGGCTGGCCGTAAACATTTTTTAGCATTATCAGTTCAGTGCTGTAAAGCCGATGTCTTGGATGTTTCTAAAAGGATGGCCTCATGTTGTTGGTTGAAAGCAGAGCAACACAGAGAAGAGAGATTTTGTTGGTAGAGATTTTTCTAGAATTGAGGTGAACTGACCTAAGGCAATTTGGTCATTAGGGATGGGTGAGAGCTGTAGGTTTCCTCTCTCGAAACCTCCCTACGAAGAGTTCTGCACACTCACATTATTCTAGCAACGAGGTTCAACTGTACAGCTTGTTCCTGTAGGCTTGAAGCAGTCCTAGCTCTATCCTTTCAGGCCTCTGGGGAGGACTCAGGTAAACTTCTCATCAGCTTCAGGTTTTGATGTCCTCCCACCATCAGCTAGAAGAACTAGAAAAATTCTGCTCCACAGGGCAGTAAGCTGCTGTGCTCAATACACTTATGCCCTGGCAATGGGAGGGCAGAAAGAACCTGTACATTAATTTTGCCAGTCCACATATCTTTAGCCTCATACCCATTTCATCAGTGAGAATGAATTCTAATATTCCTTGTGTAAGTAGCACAACCTGGAGTACCTATCCAAGAAGGTAGAAGTTGAACCTTCTCAAGAGGTGAACTCTCAATTACAGATACTGAAATGCTAACTAAAGACCTCTGGAGAGCATGTTCCTGAATAGGGCACTGCAAATGTTAACCAACCATTCCAGGACATAAATGACAACTCATACATGCCACCCAGTATGTGTAGAAGTATTTTAGCATTATGAATGGCATCATAACATGTTTAGGGCGAAGCATACACAACAAAGCTGTCCATAATGCTTTTCTTTTTTTTCAGACTAATCTTTCTTTCTTTTTTTTTTAATTTTATTGTTGTTGTATTACATCCATCCCTTTTTTGCTCCCCTCTGCCCCCCTCCCCACCCACCCTTTTCCCCCAAAGTCAATCCCACCTGTTGTCCATCATAATGCTTTTTATTGGCCTGTGAATGTTTCTACAGCCAGGGTTGTGTTCCGCTTATATTGTAGAAAAGTGAAATGGTTTGGAGCTTCTTAATAATTTAGATTAATGACAAGGATTTTCAAGTGATCTTACAAAGAAATTAAAATAGACAGTGTCTGGCCCTGGCTGGTAGCACAGTGGATAAGGCGCCAGCCTGCGAACCCAACAGTCGCAGGTTCGATTCCCCAGCCAGGGCACATAACCAGGTTGCAAGCCAGGTCTCCAGTCAGGTCTGTGGCTGGAGGCAGGTGAAACGAACCATACGTTGATGTTTCTCTCCCTCTCTGCCTCTCTCCCTTCCCCTCTTTCTAAAACAATGATGAAATAAACTCTTTAAAAAAAATTAAAAAAAAAAAAAAAATAGACAGTGTCTATGACCAGCTATTGATGAACCAAAAATAGGAATGAAAGTCATGTCTCAGCATCATTTACTCATAGACCCGTTCGGCATGTGGCCCCGCCCCTAGGACCCAGATTAAAATAGGATAAATTAGGACAGAGAACTCTAGGCCAAGCAGTGTCCTAGGCCATGAGTCAGCAAACATTTTCTGTGAAGGGCCAGATAGTAAATATTTTGGGGTTTGTGACTTTGTGGACCATATCATATGGTCTCTGTCACAACTACTCAAGCCATAGACGATGCATAAACAAACGAACATGTCTGTATTCCAATAAAACGTACTGTACTGAAACAAATGGAAGGCTATAGTTTGGCAACCTCCATCTTAAGCCAATCCTGGCAAGGTTTTCGCAAAGATTTTTAAAGTTTCCAAATGATGATAGCTTTTCAAGTACCCTCCCTCAATCCTACCCCCCTCCTGTGAACCACAGTAACTGCCCTTTTCCATACAGTGGCCTTGTATCATTCTTTACTGTTGCAACGAGCACTGACCATACTCACCGACTGACCATCTCCAACCTTGAATATTCCGGGTAACTGGGGAAATATGGCTACCATTAAATGAAGCACAAAAATTAAGAGGAAGATCTAGTGTTAATTGTAAGACCAAAATTTCTTTTTGGACAGGAAGAGAGGCCCAATTGGCCATTAGAACTACTTCTTCAGAGGTAGAATTTCTTTATGACAGTGTTATTAAGACATAACACTATAATATATATACATATATATATATATATATATATATATATATTTAGTATATTAAGATGTACTCTATGTACCATAAAATTGACATACTGCAAAATTTACTCTTTTACAGTGCACAGTTCATTGGTTTTTAATATAGTCATACTGTTGTACATCCATTATCACCATCTAATTTTAGAGCACTTTCATCATCCGTGAAAGAAATCTGTACCATTAGCAGGCACTCTTCATTCCCCCTCCCGTCAGCCTCTGGACACCACTAATTTACTTTCTGTCTCTATGGACTAGAGGTAGACACTTGAGACTCACAACATGAAAGTGGTGTGTAAAACAGAAAGGAATGTGCTTCACCAAGGGGGAGAGTGTAGCAGGAAAAGGAAACAGCCAGACAACAGCGATTTGAGAGAATAAGAGGGTTGGCTTGTGCACTTGAGTTCTTGCTAAGCCTACACATCCAGGTGGTTGGTATGTTAAATGGCTTCTCACTTTCCATGGTTTCAGCAGCAACCTGAGATTTGACCAACTGGTAAGCACCAACACATTACAACAAAAAACCCATTGATTGGCCTAAGCCTTGGCTTCTAGCTTAGTGAGAACACTACCTTCATTCTATCCACACACACACACAAAATTATCATCTTGACCGTGCTTCCAGTAAGATAGCCATTACCTATGCAAAATTTAAATTTATACAAAATTTAAAAGTTTTAACGTGGCACTAGCCACATTTCACATGCCCCATAGCAGCAGGTGGCTCTTAGCCACCACACTGGGCGGTGCAGATACAAAGCATTTTCATGATCACAGAAGGTTCTATTGGGCAGTGCTGTTCTATGTGATGTCCACATGATAATAAGTGTTCTGTTTTGCAGGTTGTTTTGTAATGGCCACATTCCCCATTTGGCTTAATGCATCACTTCTTCCCATTTCATTCTTGTGTATCCCTGTCTAAACTATTGTCCAAACAGATGCCAGGCCATCACCCGCTGGTACTTTACAAAGCACATCTAAGTGTACATGTGTCTCTTTCTCAATGTGAATCTAATGGCATGGCAGAGCTAAATGTCAAGTAGTTTTTGATGAGCTCTTAGGTATTTTCTAAATTTATTCTCATTATTGCTATAATCAATAAAGTCATACTGAATAATATCACAGATACAAATAATACTCCTAATTACCATATGCATATCCCTGCTACCAAGCAAGAAATCTATGAAAGGTAAAAGTTAGCACCCTAGGTTTTATTAGTTTTTTATTGCTGCTGTAACAAATTACAACAACCTAGTGTTATAACAACACATGTTTAGCCTCTTACAGTTCTGAAGGTCAGAAGTCCAAAATCAGTTTCATTGGGCTAATGGTTTGTAGGACTAGTTTCTTCTGGAGTCTCTGAGAGGCAAAATAGTTTCCTTGGCTTTTCTAGCTTCTAATGGTCACCTGTATTCCTTGGCTTGTGGTGCCCTCCTCCAAAGCCCATCATGCCAATCTCTGCTTCTGTCATTGCACCACTTTTTCCCTTTTGTAGTCGAGTCTCCCTCTGCTTCTCTCTATATGGATGCTTAGGATTTCATTTAGGACCCACCCAGATAATCCAAGATAGTCTCGAAATAATCCCAATATAAAATCCTTAATTGGATTATACCTGCGAAGTCCCTTTCACTATATAAGGTAATATTCACAGATTCCAGAGATTAGGACATGGATGTCTTTGGGATATTGATTCAGTCTACCCCAGGTTTACATGAGTTTCTTGTTAGTTGAAGAAACTTTACCCCAGCAGATGTAATTTAACTATTTAGGGCTTTGAATTAAAGTTTAATAATTCAGATTAAAGCAGAAAGTTTTTGTTTGTAATCATATTGACAGATAATAATTAAAAAATGTCTGATGATGCTGGTGACACTTCAGCCCCTGGAGACAAGGCAGAAATTACTGAGATGCCCAACAGTGATTCTTCACTCGAAGATGCAGAGGCACACTGTGATTCAGCTCTGATTTCAAATGAGCCAACCCTGGCTGACCCCGGAGGAGAGGTGCATGAAAATGCAGCCATTCAGGGTGCAGAGACTGCTGACACTAGGCACCCTGAGCAGCCTACAGACACCAGTGCCACGGAGCCCCCACTCAATGGAGAGGTGACTGAGGATGTGCTTGCCGAATGCGTTGATGCCGTCAGCCTTGAGGCAGACCTTGGATCCGAAATACCCCTGAAAGAACAGAATAATCCGGTAGGAGCAGTTTATTTGATTCAACCTAAGTTCTTACCAATGCCTAACATGGGCACAGATTTATACTAAACTCTATGGGTGGGGTTTGGGGTTCAGAATATACTGTGATATCACCTCTGTCATAAAAATATTTGAGAATATTTGGTCATTATAATATCTTCATTTTTATAATTGAGTTATTAATAATAACAGCCACCAGTAATTGGTTACATCCTGTGTGCCAGGCACTCTGTTGGCCACTTTATATGTTATATAATTCACTCCATACAGTAGTTCTTGGAAGCTCTAAGTTGGATATTATTAGCTTCAATTTACAGATAAGGCAACTAAGAGATTTTAAACAGTCCAGTAAGATATTAAACTACTCAGCAGTAAAATGAAAAATATTGTAATATTGAACATGAGTCCAAATTATTAATGAGCCTGATTCCACCCTAACCAAGTCAATGTTTCTATAATGTCACTTAAATGTTAACGCATATTTCCAAATCCACTATGGAGAGCTAAAACATTCAGTTCACATTCAGACATTCAGATCATCATACACCTGGTCATGTTCCAGGGGACCAGATGAGAGCATGTTCATTCCCTCTGTCTTTCTGGGGGACAAGACAGACCACTGACTCCCATTTGGTACTTTGTGCCCATCAACACAGCCATTGAGCTGGGTTCTGTTGGCATCTTCATCTCCATCCCTGGGGGGACTGGTGAGGGTAGGCAGGCACCCAGCATGCAGGGAGGAGGATGGCCACTTGCCTCCGATCCTGCCTTCCAGAGAGATGGGGCAAGGGGGTCGTCCCTCAGCCAGGCCACCGTCCAGCTCATCTTGAACTATGCCTCCTCAGATCACCTCCTTGAAGGGACTCTGCTGCATGCCATGAGGGAGGGGTACTGAACAGGAAAAGGGGGGGGGGGACTTTCAGTGTCCAGCCTATTATTAAGTCTGTTAATTTGGGCAAGACACCAGAGTTCTCTGTGCCTCAGGTTTTTCCTCTAGAAAATTAAAATTTGCACATGAAGACCACTAGATACCCTTCTGACTAATGTTTTATGATTGTTTCATTCAAAATCAGCTTCCTTTTTAATTGTTATTTTTTTCAATTATGGTTTGCATTCAATATTCGTTTCAGGTATACAGCATAGTGGTTAGACAATCATACATTTTACAAAGTGTTCCCTCCAATATTTTCAGTACACATCTGTCACCGAACATAGTTATTACAATATTATTGACTGTGTTCCCTATGCCATGATTTACATCTCTGGGACTATGTTGTAATTACCCATCTGTGCTTCTCAATCCCTTCACCTTTTTCACCCAGTCCCCCAAAATTGGCTTCTTAGTTTCCTTAGAACTGTTCTAAAATGAGATGGGCTTTCTTGGTGAAGAGACAGTTTTCCAAGACTGGAGATGTTGAAACAAAACCAAACAGTTATTTTGTAAGGAGGTCAGCTGGAAGTTTGGATCAGACATGGTCAACATAAATGCATAATTTTGTTTCTGAATCCAGAGAGTTCACAAACCCTTTGAAGCCACCCATGGTCCCTAAAGGGATTAAGAACTCCCAGGCTAGAGGTTCTCAACCCTAGTGAACATTTCAACCACTGAGAAAGCTTTAAAAAGCACTGATGCCAGGGTCTGTATTAGGTTGGGTTCTCCAGAGACACAGAAGCAATAGAATACTTAATTGTATCTCCTATGCCTATAAATACCTACATACCTGACCCTCTGGAACCCATTTTCCCTCCATATTTTCTTTCTGTTGTGGTGAACATTGGTTCCCAATTCTTATTATAAGTGCCACCGTTAATAAATACATTTGCCCATTAAGAAAACTGTATCTTAGCCACACCGTTCTGACCTGAGATGACCTAGAGAAAGTACACAAGTTCCACTAACTCAAAATATATATATGCTCCCAATACCTAGTTATACATTTTAATTTCATACTTCTAATAATTATGACAAGCTTATTCATAAAGATAGACAATAAAATTAGTATATTCCTACACATTTGCATCCCTGCTTTTTTTTTTTTTTGAGCAAATTGAGTGGATCCTGCCATTGAAAGCCCTCTATAAATCTCTATAAATCTCTCGTTGCTGGAGGATGAGCTGATGGGCAGACACTCCCCTGCTCTCCCTGCCCAACACTGTTAGCTTTCAAGGACTTTGTAAAGGTGAGCACTTCCTTGGAATGAAGGACCACAGAAGGATGTGGAAGGAGGTGTGAATGTTGGCCGCAGAGTTGGGACCCGGGCTCTGGGTGTTTGAGTGTGGCATTGCTAGAACTAAGGTGTGGGAGGAACACCTGTGAGTGTGTTTGTTCCAAGAAAGGCAGAAAGCTGATAGGGCTGCATGGCAATGATATCACTTCCACCGGGTCATGTTTAAACCCTTCCAGGTGGTTGCCAATTCAGTCTCTTTTTAAGGATTACCAGGAAAGGGGGTTCTGCTATCACTTTTGGTAACCGATTCTTGTATCTTAAGTTAACATTAGAAGAAGTCAGGTTTGTGCCTTATCTTCAAGCATTGTTCATTGGCTCTATTTTATTTGGCTTTTGTTGGATACTTCCAAGAAGTCCTCTTGCAGTGATGAAAACAACGTTTTTTTCTGATCCAAAAAAGGATGAACACTACAAAAAAAATTGAATCAAAAGCTTGTTTACAAGTTGACTATTCGGATCTTCAACACAGGTCCCAAGGAATGGCAGGTCCTATAGGAAAACAGCTAAATTCAGAAGCCTATTGAATCCCAGGGATATCTGAGCCACAAAGCATCTCATCACCCCTTTTTTAAGAACTAGTATGAGAAAATGCCTGCTCAAAAACAAAAACAAAAAATCCTGGTAAAACATTCTTTGACAGAGTATGAACCTGTATCTTTAGGACATACCAGATTTGGTAATAATGCACCCAAATGTGTATATTTTCTCTAAATGGTTGTAAAACCCATGCTATTCGCTTCACCTTTGTCTGAGTCAGCATGGTGGCCGTAACTTGGCAGGGAGGGTGGTGTGACCAGAATTGGACCAGAGAGGAGGAAGAGACCCTTGGCTCTGCTTTGAAGGGTCACACCTACCACTCACAGGTTATGCACTCGGAGAAGCTATCTCACCTTTGGTGCTTCTTCTCTTTCTCATCCATTCTCATGTACAGACTAGAAGCCATTGAGTTGAGGCCTCTTGCAGGAATCCATTCTAAAGCATCCATGAGACATGTTGGGCTAGGTTCTGGAAGGCCTCTATCAGTCCCATGACATTGTGTGTTATGCCCAAGTATTAAGTGGTGCAGCTATCTTCAGGATGTCAACAGGCTAGCTGGGGAAGGCTGTGTTGCTTACAGCAATTGTAGCATGTCTTTGGTACTAGGTAGTATAGCTAGTATAGCTAGTATAGGCACATGGGAAGCCTTAAATGGAATACTTCATCTGGGGGACTCAGGAAAGTCTTTAGTCTCAATTCAGAAATGGTTGTCATGGGTGCTAATCAGGAGTGACATTTATTCTCAGAGATCTAGTAGAATCTTAATATACACTAATCCATTGCCTCTTAAAAAATCCCATCTAGACCAAATGTTCCCTGTTCTTAACACCATGAAATGTGATCCAAAGCAAAAAAATGTCATCCCTACTGTTCAACACCAATGCATAAGGACAATTATGAAGGTAAAGAATTCTAGAAAGTACTCTCCAAGGAGAGCGTAGAGTATCACTGGATCACTCTGCCCCTAGAAAAGGAAAAATAGAATGCTTAAACTATAAAATTGCTGTTATCTTGGCCATGTGGACCAATTGGTTGGAGCATTTTCTCATATCCAAAAGGTTGTGGGTTTGATCGCCAGTCAGGACCTGTACAGGAGACAACCAATCAATGCTTCTCTTTCACACCAATGTTTTTCTGTCTCCCTTCCTCTCTCTGTCCCTCCCCTCCACCTCTCTCTCTTTTTCTTTAATAATTTTGTTTATTTTTTAAAGATTTTTATTTATTATTTTTAGAGAGAAAGGAAGCGAGACAGGCAGAGAGGGAAGAGACATCAATCAATGCATGGTTGCCTTTCATCTGCCTCTAGCTACAGACCTGGCTGGAGACCTGGCTTGCAACCTGGTTATGTGTCCTGGCTGAGAATTGAACCAGCGACCTCTGGGTTCGCAGGCCAGCACCTTATCCACTGTGCCACCAGCCAGGGCTCCACCTCTCTCTTAAAAAAAAAAAACAATAAAAAACTGTCCTCAGGTGAGGATAAAAAATAAAATAAAACAAAAATAAAATTGCTGTTGAAGGAGACAAAGAAGAGAACATAGGCCAGGACATGCTGGTAGCAGATTTTTGCCTCCTCAGTGAGTGAGTTGAGTTTGCTCTTGTTCATTTATTTCCCCTCTGAAACCTGCTGTACGTGATGAGACTCAAGTTTTGACTTGAGCAACCAGGTGGATGCTGGTGCCATTCGGCAATATAGGAGATGCTTCCTAACCCTGGTGGTGTACCGGAATCACCTGGGAACGTTGTTACAGATGTTTAAATGGTCCCCAGTTGAATTTTGGATGTTCCTCTTAATCAAGTGAAATCTGGTTTGCTATACAATCTGAGATTTTATAAGGAGGCGCAGGGAGTTTAGAGAGTTCTCATCTGATGACTTCTGTTTTTTCTGTAACATAGGATCTGATAAAGGAGGTGGGGATTACATGGCATGAGGGTGAGAAAAAAGCTTTAAAACAACCATACTTAACAATAGAAAATCTGAGTAGATCTATTCTGCCTATTTTATAGTCTCATTAATATGTGACATTAAAGCCATTCAAAGGGGAGACACTGCTCATGATGAGATAGATTTATAATTCATGTGAGCATTCAGTTTATACATTTTTTGTATCAAATGTGAGCATGTAGTCGTTTGAGTATTTGCCACTGATAAATATTCTTCGTAGCTGATTGAAAGGTCGCAGCTCAATGTCAAAGGAGCGTGATTAATAAATCAACTGAAGTTGCCCCTCATTATACTGCGAAAAGTTTTAGATTCATTTCACACTTATTTCCATTTGCTAGTCAATTACCAGCTGTCAGAACATATTAAGTATTATAAATCTGAGGCAGAAGCTGTCACCCTTAAGCATATTAACTCTCCTTAATCACGTAGGTAGTGATTTTTCCCATAAAAGAATGATATTAATCATCAGCTTACATCTGTCTTCGTGAGGCTATAAAGTGGCCATTGGCTTCCATTGCCAAAGTGAAGCAAATCAATGTAGAAACCAAAAATGAAAGCTTACAGTCATGAATCATGAGTATTTTCATTCATATTAACAGGCTTCTCATTGTTTCCAACAGAAAAAAAGAGTCATCCAACTTTCTAAGCTTTTTACTTTCTAGTATTAAAAATGTACTTTAAGAGCCCTGGCTGGTGGCTTAATGGATAGGCACCAACCTGCAAACCAAGAGGTCACTGGTTCTATTCCCAGCCAGGGCACATAACCAGGTTGCAAGCCAGGTCTCCAGTCAGGTCCCCAGCTGGAGGCAGGTGAAAGGCAACCATACATTAATCTTTATTTCCCTTTCTTCCTCCCCCTCTGCCCTTCTCTCTAAAAATAATGAATAAAATCTTTTTAAAAAATACTTTATTATTATTATTGTTATTATTATTACTAGTTAACATTTATGAAGTATTTATTAAGTACCAGGCATTATGCTCACAGCTTTATAAGAATTATTTCTTTTAATAATCACAATAAACCTCTGAAGCTATTGGTTCCTAGACTTTTGGTTCTTGTGCGACTGCACCTTGTGTTCTATAATAAAGTAAACAGTGGCTTAAAGGACTTGGATAACTTCTTACCCAAAGTGGTAGAAACTGGCCTAGAGTCAAACCCAAACACCTTAACTCCATCACCTTTCCTCTTCACCAATAGTCCACACTGAGGGATGAGGTTTGATATTTAGTAGGTGAATCATTTAGGAAGTCATTTGGGTGCAGGTAACTGAAGTCCAACTTACGGTAGCTTGTAAAACAGCAGTTTGGTTTTTTCTCACTTCAGAGGGAGAATGGAGACAGCAGGTGCTCACTGGCTTAGCAGCCGTGCCAGGACCAGCATCTGGGATTCCCCGGCCTTCCTCTCACGGCAGCAAACATGGCTGCTTCAGTTTCAAGCCTGTGTCCACATCCAGAACAGGAAAAAGGGAGGGGAAAGAGCCGGCACTAGCCATCACTCTACAATTGATGATGAAAGCAGAACTTTCCAGTTATAGCTCGTTAGTTTAAAACCATTTCAGGTGTCCGCTCTTACCTGCGAGTGTGGCAGGTAGCAGGGGAAATGGAGTTGGTGATGACTGATGGACCAGCCTTGGTCAGAAGTTAGACAATAATCAAACTGAGTAGGAAGTTCTCACTTCTTCCTTATCTTCTTTCATTCTTTTTCTTCTTGGAGTGAAAGAGCTGGGATTCTTCAGCTCCTAAGGTGTTCTTGCCTCCTTTTCTAGAATGGATTCATGGAGAGTAGGAGAACGCTGTGGTTTCACTAATTGGGTCAGAATGCGTGGTTGCAAAAAACAGAAACCGTTGCACACTTAAGACAACAGATGGGTTTTCATTATTCAACAAATAAATGTATTCAGTACTCATTATATGCATGCATTCTTCTTGGCGTTGGGGATACATCAGTAGAAAGGAGAACACACACATACACACACACACTCCGTAGGAATCTCATGGAACCCAAAGATCAGGATGCAGCAGAACCTTGCAGAGGAACAGAAATCAGGGACTGAGACGGTGTCAGGAATTCAGACAGCTTCCCTGAATATATCTCCTTCATTCTGCTCTCTCTGCTTCCTCTGAATCTTAGTCTGCGTGGTAGGTAGAATATGGTCACCCTACCACTGCCTGAATTTTCATCATCTACTCAAGCAGCCAATTCAAGCAACCAGAGTCTTTCAGTCCCAATTCAAATACTCAAGGAAAAGAATTTGAACCTACAGATAGGGAACGGTGTGGTTACAGGGGTCACTGTGAATGGTGTGGACGCTTTGAAAGGTGTCTGCCTTCCAAGGCTCTCTGTTGCTGCACCCTTCTCTAGGCTCAGTGATGCTGTTGTAGACATGTTGCCATTCACTGCAAAGCTCCTCCTACCGCCCAGAGACTCGCAAGTTAACTTTCCCTTAAGAGCACAGTTGTTGAGTTCTATAAAAATGGCATGTTTCAAATTACCCTTGTCCCCTAATACGTTAAATAAGTTCCCCCCACAGCCCTGTCCCTGCCTTCCAGATAATGGGAGATTTGGGTCTTGGTTAACGTCACACTCCCTTCTCACGTCAAGCCAAGCCCCTAAAAGCCAGCACTACTAGTACTCAATTTGGTTTCAAAGTACATTTGCAGTGTGGGTTGGTATATTCTTTTATGGCCCTTATAAACTACTAGCCCGGGAGACATGGTTGTTGGTGATTTGAAAACCCAAGCCAAATATAGAACAAAACACTCCTCTTTGTTTCAAACCAGTGTGTATTTTTTCCATTGGGGGATAAACTGAATTGCTGACCTTGTGGCTGATCTGTTTTTCTACAGGCTGTGGATCTCCCACCACCCAGAGGGGCGTGGACAGGCTGGGGCTCCTGGGGCAAATCTCTGCTCTCATCTGCATCTGCCACAGTAGGTAAGCATCTAGCTTGCATTTGAATGGATCAAGGTCAGAAGCTGAATAGGAGATGATAGTTTAGTCATACCTAGTGCTGATAGAGTTTAACATGAGATAATCGTCTTTCATGTGTACTGTTCTACGTGCTTCATATATGTTAATACATTTATTCCTCAAAATAACCCTAGAATGAGGTACTCTTGTTTCTCCACTTCAGAGAAAAGGAAGCTGAATTACAGAGGCAAAGACCTTGGCCAAAGTCAGGAGTAGCTGGGTTGAGAACCAAGTAATATGACTTTTTATATAAAAGGCACTATATTGTATTGACTCTTAAAACATTAGAGTTGGGCTTTAAAAAATATATTGTTAAAGCTTTGTGCTTATTCTACTTGAATGTTTTAGAATCTACAGCTAACCTAGCCCCTAAAAGGATCTGTAAAGGGTACGTTGAAAGTATCTATAAAAGGCACTTCATCAACAGAGCACTGAAATACAAATACAAATAGAGAAAAATGCAAGGCTCTGTGCAGTAATTGATCAAGAAGAGCCTAAAGAGATAACTGTCCATGAACCAGCATGACCATTGTGCAAGACACTATTGCCACTTTCCCTCTTATGGTTGGCGGAGATATGGTTTCCCCAAGATTGTATGACACTTGCACATTGGTCTATAAAATATCAACCTGATGTTCGGTGTATCCTCTTGCATTCATTTCTATGGCTGTGGGACAAATCACGACACATTTAGTGGCCTAAAGCATATACTGGTTAGCTCACAGTTTCTGTGGAGCAGGAATTCGGGCACCAGCAGCTAGGCACCAGATAGCTAGGTCCTCTGCTCAGTGCCTTACCAGGCTGAAATCATTGTGTCAGCGCACTGTGTTCAGGGTCATGTTTCAAGGTTATACAGGTTTGCAGTTGTAGGATTTACATTCCTGTTTTCTTGCTGGTTCTTAACCAAGGGTCACTCTCAGCCCTTTGAAGCTTCCTTGGGTCCTTCTTCAAAGCCAGGAGAGTGATCTCCCTCATAACTTTTTACCTTTTCTTTTTTTAAAGATTGTATTTATTTAATTATTTTAGAGAGAGGGAAAGGGAGGGAGAAAGAGAGGGAGAGAAATATCAATGTTTGGTTGCCTCTAGCATGCCCCCAACTGGGGACCTGGCCCACAACCCAGGCATGTGTCCTGACTGGGAATCGAACCAGCAAACCAGTCAGTGCTCAACCCACTGAGCCACAGCAGCCAGGGCTTTCCTAGTACTTTAAATCTGTCTGTTTAGGAATGGCCCATTGCCTGTTAAAGATTCACCTGATTAGTTCAGATCCATCAAGGATGGTCTCTCTTTTGATGAACTCAAATCCAATTGAGTAAGGACTCTAATCACATTTGAAAAATCCCTTAACTTTTGCCATATAACATAACCTAATCATGGAAGTAAAAATCTCATTATACTCACAATCCTGCCCACACTCAAGGATGGGGTGGTGTTTACACAGGGTGTGTATGTACCAGGAGGTGAGAGTCTTGGGGACCATCTCTCAGTACTGCCTACCCCACTGCCCTTGTCCGTTTGAAATCTTTATCAGTTACACCATCAATTCTAGAAACTTGGTACCAGTTGATGGCTCTAGGTTACATGATGGAATTTTGTAGTGTTTGAATCTTGGCATTTTTCTCTTTGAAGAGAAATGGTCAACAATGCACCAAAAATGGTCAAAAGGCACATGGAGGAGACCAAAGAAATTTTGAAATGCTGATGTTCTTCCTAAGAGTCCCTTTGGACAAATTGGAGCCGTCTTTAGAAAAGTAGAGACCAAACTTGTTCATTACCACTGGTCGCCACAACCCCAATGCAGACAAAAGCAATATAACTGAATACCACCCATAAATTGCTCCTGAGGCATATTTTGGAGATTTCTGGTCCATATGTGCTGTGACTTTACGCAGTAATTGTAACTAAAGTAATACCAATGTGCACTTTAAAACTAGATAAGTATCTTTGTGGACCTGATAGAGAACTAAAACGTGTAGCATAAGGGGAGCCTGAAGTCATGGGTTCCAAAGCTGGAAATAGGAAGTGGTGGTGGTTGGGAGTTAGAGTCCCAAAATATGATAGGAATTGCAAATGTCCCATAAATGGAGAGGTGCCATTGCTGGGCTCACAGCCTAAAACAGGGTTGGAATAGGGTTCAGCCATCTGTGAACAGAAGCTTGAAAAAGTTATGGATAACATCCTGGATTATGTTCTGTATTGATCTGCTACCTTGTAATTGAGAGAAGCAGGCAAGGCACACCTTCCATAATGTAGAGGCATAGTATCCACCAGAGCTTTGCAGCATTAATAGTTTATTATCACAAGGCAAAGAAACTTATTGGAATAAAAAGCACTCAGAGCAGTAGACAAGCTCTTGAAAGTTTATAACTTGCCTGTAGAAAATAAGGAAAGACAATAACTGTGTCTTCCATTGCAATTGATTTCAATAACCTCGTGTTCCCCCTGGGGCAATTCCAATCGCAGACAGGAGTGCAGAACACATAGTCTGCACAAAGCAGGGCTGTCAACTCAGCTCTGGAAACAGAAACCAGTGCGTCTTACGCTATTGAAAACCTGCTGTCACAATAGTTAGAACTGTTGAGAGTGGGCACGAGAGTAATTGGAAAATGGAAACAGAAGGTGGTTCTCTCTTGGAAAGAGCACTGTACCAAGAGACATCAGGCATGAGGCCAGGTCCTGACTGCTACTAGCTTGTGATCACCAAGGACGGTCACTAACTAGCTACACCAGGCACTTCACCTCCCTGAGACTCAGCTTCCTTATTTGGAAAAGTGGGGATGGGGGAACTTGACAAGTTCTAATATCCTTCCAACTTCTGGAATGTGATGATTCTGTATTCCATAGCTCTATATAGGAGAAGGATACTTATAAGTACTGTGGAAAAAAATACAGAAAATTGATTGACTTTTGCTACTCTATTTTTCTATTTTGTCTTTGTGTTGCTATGTTGACCCCAAAGTTAAAGGAAAATGAGAAAAGCAGCCTTCCCAGTGCTTATATAAAATCCAACATTTCTCAGACAACAATTCTGTTTAGAAAGGTCATAACTCTTGAGTTAGTTTTTTCACCCACAGCTACATTGTCATCACCTTCTAAGACTTGGTCACCTGCCATCCATGCCTTTGGACAAGTTCATAAAATTCCATTTAAAAAATAGTTATTATTTAGGATCCAGGCAGAAACCAGAATGGGAAAAAAATGTAAGAAAAAAAAAAAAGATTTTGATAGTAATTTCAAAGTGATGCTATGAGAACCAGGTGTGACTTCCCACACCAGGTCTTAAGAGACCTGACTTGTTTGTAGAATATACTACGAACAAATGATAGACCAACAATCAGAATGAAAATCGACAGTTGGTTGGAGCATCTACCCGGCACACTAAAAGGTTGTGGGGTCAATCCCTGGTCAGGGCACACACCTGGGTTGTGGGTTCAGTCCCTGGTTGGGGTGCGGTGCATATGGGACAACCAATCAATGTTCTTCTTTCATCTCTCTCTCTCTCTCTCACTCTCTCTGTCTTCCTCCCTCTCTAAAATCAATTATTTTATATCCTCAGGCGATAAAAAAAAATTTAATCCCATGCCTGGGACATAGTAAGTGCTCAATATTAAGCCATCCCAAGATGTTCACATTCCCCCTCAGTGACCTTACAAAACCATGGCAGGAAGATGGTATCATCCTTTCTTCAGCGAAGACACAAGGGCAGAAACTCAGAGGGGTTAAATAACTCACCAAGGTCACACAGCTAAAAAATGAAGAAATCAAAATTCCTTGACCCCTAAGTTTAGAGCACTTTCTGCTAGAATATAGGTGATACATTGAACACTAGCCAATCACTTAACATTTGTTCTTAAGTTGTACAGTATCACAGCATTTATACACCATTCACAGCTCCTTGGCGATATTGCAATGTGTCAAGGGGTAGAGGACATTCCACCACCAGAACCATGGAATTTGGAAGGTTTCATTTCTTTGAGGGCACTTAGGATTTGGGCTGACTTGTGAAGAAACTAATTGAGGAACTCTAGAGTATTATTCATATTCGTCGATTTTCTGTTGTTGGTAGAACTGATCAAGGTCTGAGAATGAATCCCAGTCGAAAGGCAACAATGCCTCCTTGGTTTTTTTTACTTCCTTGTTCTGAGCACTAGATGTCACACTAAGCAAAGTTTTAGAAGTTATCCTTCCAAGTAGGGTGTGGCGCACAGCCTGAACCCTGGCTGTGAAAAACCATAGCTTTAGGTTTCTGGTCAAATAGGGTAAAGGTGAACTTTTATTAACAACAGAATTCAGGAAAAAGAGAACTATTTATCAGAATATGTAATTAAAGGAACCTTAATATGTGCCATTCTTGGTACATAGTTTTACCTCCATAATGCTCTGTGTGTGTGTGTGTGTGTGTGTGTGTATAGTTGACATAGCAGCCTATTGTCATGTCTGTTAAACAGACTCATCCCATTTATATGCACATAAAAATCACATTTCCTTTAGAAGCAAAGTGATTTTTCCAGAGGCAACCTATGCATATATATCTGTGATCTCTCATATTCTAAGATGGTGAGAAGGTGTTCTTCCCTAGGCAAACATGGTCCTAACCCACAGCGGGTGGACAACATGAAAGAGGAGGTGATGACAGTGAGGTTTAATAAACCCTGAATGGTCTCAGAAGAGGATGTGGAATCATCTTTCTTCTATGGCTTATGCAAAGAAGCTGCAACAGATAACTCTCGGCCTTCTCAAACTCGTTTATTCCTTGATTTTAGCTCTCAGAAATCTAGGTGAGAATCACAGATTTAGATCTGGATGCACATTATTTCCTTTTGAAAAATATGTTTTTAAAAGATAGCAAGGAATATGGACTCTGTATATAAACACGTTAGATGACTATGTTGTATAACTTAAATGTGCTACTGCAACTCCAGTAAGTTCCCATTGAAATGTTTGGAATTCATGGGAAGCTAGAGAGAATGAACTCAAGTATCAGTTTGAGCAGTTATAGTGCATCTTTTTCCCCCAAGTAACTCAACAATGAATTTGACCTGTGTGTAATGGTCTGCACGCGAATAGAGACATGTATTTCTGTATGTAATTAATGTTGTAAACATTGTAAATCCAATGATCCAAGTTTTCTAGGTCATGTATGACAGGCCATTCTGGCCTGTTTGGTAAACATCAGCGCCCTGACCATATTAAGATAGCTCCACTGGTGTTACTACTGATACAGAGCTACCATTTGGGTTTGGGATTCATCCATGTGTTTTTCTTATTCAGGAGGCCATGCCATGACTTGGGACTTCTCCCCGCCATGTATTAATATTGCTGCCGCCTTGGTTTTAACAGCCTGAGGTTGCCCAGACCCGAGCGAAATCTTCCACTTCCCCCAGCGCTAAGGCAGGGGTGAGGGCTAGGATGGTGGCGGCTCCTGCCACTTCTCCTCCGAGGACGCAAACAGCCAATTAGGAGCATCAGCAGACCGTTAGCTTTTCTGTTCAGTTTGAGAACTCAGAAAAGCCATAGCTCATCATGAGGGCCTCTAAGGAGAAAAAAAAATACCCCTGCAGAATAAAATGTAGGCAATCATATTTATCAAGCCAAGGGATGAGAAGGTCAGTTCTGTATTTACCATGTAGCTACGGAATACCCACTGTCCTGAGTCCAGGAGAGAGAGGTTTTTTCTCTGTGCAGACGGAGGGAGAACAATGCACTTCCTCCTGGCTGACTATTCTTATGGCTTGTGTTTGAACTGTTACTACTCAAGACAACTGTCAGAGCTGTTGGGTGCCCTTCCTGGTTTGCTCACTGACTGGCCTTTGGATTTTGACACATCAGCTCCAGACTCGGCTCTGTCTATGCTAAAGAAATAAGGAACACATTGAAAGGTCATGTTAAAGCTCAACTAATTTCAGTTCACCAAATAATAATGAAGCGTCTGCAATGAGCTGGGCCTGCAAGGAAACAAAATAACGAATGATGCACACCTGTCTTGAGGAATTTGGAAAAGAGAAAATAGGATAAGACAGGGATGCTATTCACAGATAATAGCTTCAGTTTGCTGAAAATGGAACTGACTTTTGATCCTGCAATTCCCCTACTAGAACTATACCCGAAGAATCCTGAAGCTCCAATTCATAAGAACCTATGCGCCCCTATGTTCATAGCAGCACTATTTACAATAGCCAAGAGCTGGAAACAGCCTAAGTGCCCATCAGTGGATGATTGGATCAAAAACATTTTTGGTACATTTACACAATGGAATTCTATATAGCAGAAAGAAAGAAGGAACTTGTACCCTTTGCAACAACATGGATGGAACTGGAGAGTATTATGCTTAGTGAAATAAGCCAGTCAGGGAAGGACAAATACCACATCATCTCAACCATTACAGGACACTAATGAACAAAACAAACAAACAAGCAAAACAGAACCAAAGACATGAATACAAGGAACAGACGTTCAATGTGCAGAGGGGAGGGGGAAGGGGGGAGGAGGAGACAAAGAAGGGGAGCAGTTTAGTCAAAGAACTAGCATGGAAGAACCATGGACATGGACAGCAAGTGGGATTGAGTTTGGTGGGGGATGGGAGGGTGGGGAGAGGCAAAGTGGAATAATAATGCACCTGGGAGCACTTTACACAGGTTTCTGTCATTGCTCCTCACAACTGCCTAGTGAAGAAACTGAGTTACTGAGAGAATGGGAGACTCCTCCAAGGTTACCCAACTAGGCAGACGCTGGGCTGGGAATGGAACCCATATCCTGGGGCCTGCCAAGTCCATGCTATTCATCACCACACTTCCTCACAACACTGGAAGATGAGCTATAAAATTTGCAGACCATGGGTGTCTGTTGTACCCATGAACCATATTTGTATTTCCTGATAGGTCACGGATTGACAGCAGTCAAGGAAAAAGCAGGGGCCACTCTACGGATTCATAGTGGGAATTCCAGCTCTGCTGAAGGGGCCCAACCCAACACGGATGATGGCACCCTCCAAAGTGAGTGATGTGTTTACTTGGGCGGCTTCTTGGACCGGGTGGTATTACGCTATGGGCACAAAGGAAATATTTCAGATTGGCAAAATGCGCTCTGAAAGGATGCTTTTCTCTTTGATAGCAGATGCGGCCACGTATGAGAGCCCTGCAGAAGGCCCACTCCCTTCTCCTCCCGCGGGGTCTCGGGGCGTGTTGTCAGCCATCACCAACGCAGTTCACAGCACAGTGAGTCCTCAGCTGCTTCCCGTTTCCCTTGGTGTCTCCCAGAGCCTTCTTTTGATATCTCTGTTAACCAGCGACCTAGACCTATCAAACAAAGATGGCCTTGCTCATAACTTTGGATCATGCTTTTGTTATGCTTTATTCTGCAGAGTAGGCGTAACCTTGGAACCAAAATAATAAGAGGGAAATGAAATGCATTTAACGTTTCAAAGAAAGGAGCTGCTTAAAAGGACACATTTTTCCATTTTTCAGTCTGATGGAACAGTGTCCTCCAGTGGCTGTAGGGACAGACTCTAGTTGGGGGCTAGGAGGACCTGTTAGAGCTGGGACAGCTGTTTCCCCTCAGTGCACTGTGTCCCTCGACCTTCCATTTGAAACATTATAAAGCCATTTCAATAAAAACACATGCTGGTCAAGCCTCAGGAACATCCCCGAGATGTTTCTAAAGTGTTTCCAAATAACTGAGTCCAAAGTTCTTCCCGCATTCCC
>PVIW01009276.1:0-53218 GCA_004026585.1 Noctilio leporinus
TATAGAATTCCATTGTGTAAATGTACCAAAGTTTTTTGATCCAATCATCCACTGATGGGCACTTAGGCTGTTTCCAGCACTTGGCTATTATAAATAGTGCCGCTATGAACATAGGTGTGCATAGGTTCTTATGAATTGGTGTTTCAGGATTCTTTGGGTATAGTCCAAGTAGTGGAATTGCTGGATCAAAAGGCAGTTCTATTTTTAGTTTTTTAAGGAAACCCCATATTGTTTTCCACAGTGGCTGCACCAGCCTACATTCCCACCAACAGTGTATGAGGGTTCCCTTTACCCCCGCATCCTCGCCAACACTTGTTGTTTGTTGATTTGCTGATGATTGCCATTCTGACAGGTGTGAGGTGGTATCTTAATGCAGTTTTAATTTGCATCTCTCTGACTAGTGATGTTGAGCATTCTTTCATATGCCTCTGGGCCCTTTGTATATCTTCCTCAGTGAGTTGTCTTTTCAGGTCCTTTGCCCATTTTTTAATTGGGCTGCCTGTCTCCCTGGTGTTGAGTCGCATTAGTTCTTTATATATTTTGGAGATCAGACCCTTGTCTGAGGTATCATTGGCAAATATGTTTTTCCATACAGTAGGTTCCCTTTGAATTTTGCTGGTATTTTCTTTAGCTGAACAGAAACTTTTCAATTTGATATAGTCTCATTTGTTGATTCGTTCTTTGATTTCCTTTGCCCTTGGTGAAGTAACAGTAAACATATTTTTGCGTAGGATATCCAAAAGTTTACTGCCTATATTTTTCTCCAGGACCTTTATGGTGGCACTGCTTATGTTTAAATCCTTTATCCATCTTCAGTTTATTTTGGTGTATGGTGTAAGTTGGCGGTCTAGTTTTATCTTTTTGCATGTTGCTGTCCAGTTCTCCCAACACCATTTGTTGAAGAGACTGTTTTCACTCCATTGGATGTTCCTTCCCCCTTTGTCAAATATGAGTTGACCATGGAGTCCTGGGTTAATTTCTGGGCTCTCTATTCTGTTCCATTGATCTATATGTCTATTCTTATGCCAGTACCAGGCTGTTTGATGACAGTACCCTTGAGATTGGCTTCTAGTTTTAAGCCATTGTGATCTGAGAAGATGCTTTGTGTGATTTCAATTTTCCTGTATTTGTGGAGGCTTGTCTTGTGACATACCATGTGGTCTATCTTAGAGAATGATCCATGTGCATTTGAAAAGAATGTGTATTTTGCTTCTTTGGGGTAAAAGACTCTGTATACATCAGTTAGGTCCATTTCCTCTAGAGTGTTGTTCAATGCCACAACATCTCTGGGGATTTTTGTTTGGAAGATCTGTCCATTGTTGATAGTGGGGTATTAAAATCCCCTACTGTTAGTGTGTTTGTCTCTATATCTTTCTTAAAGTCCTCCAAGATTTTCCTTATATATTTCGGAGCTCCTACGTTGGGTGTGTATATGTTTACCAGAGTTATTCCTTCTTGATGGATTGTTCCCTTGTGTATTATGAAATGTCTTTCTTTATCCCTTTTTATGGCCTTCATTGTAAAATCTATTTTGTCTGAAATCAGTATTGCTACTCCAGCTTTTTTTTCCATGTCCATTTGCTTGATATATATTTTTCCATCCCTTCACTTTCAGTCTGTATTGATCTTTTGTTCTGAGGTGGGTCTCTTGAAGACAGCATATATGTGGGTCATGTTGTCTTATCCATTCAGCTACCCGATGTCTTTTGATTGGTGCATTTAAGCCATTTACATTTAAGGTTATTATTGATTGATACTTATTCATTGACATATTCTCCCTTTGTATCTGCATTTCTCTTTGGCTTTCTCTGTTTCTTCATTTTATTTATTTATTTATTTTTAAAGCAGACCGTTTAGCATTTCTTGCAATGCTGGTTTGGTAGAGATGTATTCTTTTAGTCTTTTTTTGTCTGGGAAACTCTTTATTTCTCCTTCCATTTTGAATGAGAGTCTTGCTGGGTAGAATATTCTTGGTTGCAGGCCTTTGTTTACCATTACTTGAAATACTTTTTGCCATTCTCTTCTGGCCTGAATTGTTTCAGTTGAATAATCATTTGATAGCCTTATTGGATCCCCCTTATATGTTATTTGTCATTTCTCTCTTGATGCTTTTAGGATTCTCTCTTTGTCTTTGAAATTAGCCATTTTAATAATAATGTTCCTTGGAGTTGGTCTGTTTAGGTTGATGTTCATTTGGACCCTCTGTGCTTCCCTAACTTGATTAATGTTTTCACTCATCATGTTAGGGAAATTTTCTATCATTACTTTTTTGAACAGGTTTTCCATTCCTTGTTTCTCTTCTCCTTCTGGTATCCTTATGACATGGATGTTGTTACGTTTCATGTTGTCCTGCAACTCTGTTAAACCCTCTTCATCCTTGTTCAGCCTTTTTTTATTCTCTTGTACTGTCTTGGAGTGTTTGCCTACATTGTCCTCCAACTGGCTGATCTGGTCCTCTGCTTCCTCTAGCCTACTGTTGATTCCTTCTACTGTATTCTTCAAATCAGAAATTATATTCTTCATTTCCTCCTGGCTCTTACTGATAGTTTCTATGTCCTTTTTGATGCTGTTGTAGCTCTCAGTAAGTTCATTGTAACTTCCCTGGAGTTGTTTATAGGTTTCTTTGAGCTTGCTGAGCTCATTGAGCTTCTCTATTATTATTCTTTTGAATTCCTTATCTGATATATCGTGTTCCTCTGTTTCCTCTCTTTCTTGGGATTCGTCCTTTCCTTTTGGTGATGGACTGATTCTTTTTTCCCCCCATTTTGGGTTTGTTGTTGCTTGTTTTTTTGTTTTTTGTTTTCCCTTGGATTAATATGCTTTGCTTCCTTGCCTTTGTTGAGCACCCTTCTGTGTTAGGAGATCTGTGGAGTTCATTGTTGCAGTCTCCTAGATTTTCTCCACTTGTTGCTTTTGATGTGGCCTTTATTTGGGCTGTCTGGTTCTGTTCTGGATTGGTTGTGTATGTTGCTCCTTTCCTTCCAGTTGGCTGATTGCGAGACACTCATTCTATCCTTTTTCTTACACTGTTTTTATTTTTTTTAAATTTTATTGTTGTTGTATTATATCCATCCCCTTTTTTCTCCCCTCTGTTCCCCTCCCCACCCACCCATTCCCCCCACAGTCAATCTCACCTGTTGTCCATGTCTATGGTTCCTTTATACTAGTTTCTTGTCTAAACTGCTCCTCTTTCTTGCCTCTTCCTCCCCCCTCCCCCAACCCCCTTCTCCCTGACCACTGAAGGCCTATTTACTGCATCCATGTATTTGGTTATGTTTTGCTTGTTGTTAGTTTTGTTCATTATTGTCCTGTAATGGGTGAGATCATATGGTATATTTGTCCTTTGCTGACTGGCTTATTTCACTAAGCATAATTCTCTCCAGTTCCATCATGTTGTTGCAAAGGGTCGGAGTTCCTTCTTTCTTTCTGCTATATAGACTTCCATTGTGTAAATGTACCAAAGTTTTTTGATCCAATCATCCACTGATGGGCACTTAGGCTGTTTCCAGCACTTGGCTATTGTAAATTGTGCTGCTATGAACATAGCTGTACATAGGTTCCTCATACACTGTTTCTGAGCTGCTTATTTAATGTGATTCCTCCAGCTGCCATGTAAGAACAGACTTTGGAAGGGCAAGAGTGGAAGCTGAAAAACCAGTTGGTGCTGTTTCAAAAATCCATATGGAAGATAAAGGTGGGTCAAAGTCTTGTATGATGGTGGCATAAGAAGCTCTGAAGACACCCAAACTCACTATTCTGGGCAGAGGTAGTCAAGATGATGGAGGCTCCTTCTCCCAGCAGTTCCCAGTCTAGGGCTTCACTTCCACCTAGGGCGGGGTATGCTGCTGGACTCTCCTATCTCCTCTAATGCTGTGTTGCTGAAGCTCAATTCTAAACAGGCATGGCCAAGAGGACCAGGTCTGTTTACATCCACCCCACAAGCGCTCATAGGGCAGAATCAAAGCCCATCTTAACATTTCAGTGCAGACAGGTGTTTTTAGAAGAAGGGAGAGGGACCAACAAAACAAAGAGATCAGGGGCAGAGGCTGTAGACATACAAGCAGATCCTTACTGGTGCCAATATGGATCTTTAATGTCAGCATCCTGGATTTGGCTAGTGCCAAACAGATTCCTGCAGTTGGGTGATCTGAGTCAACTGAAGTCATGGTCATACCTGTTTTTTGTACAAGCAGGAACTGGAACTGCTGGAACTTGCAAATATACTTATAAAGAAACTGTCAGTATATGAGTTATTTTGATCATCTTGTTAGTATATCTTACTTTAATTTTATTTCATGGTAAGTCAGAGTAGTATCAAGTTTTTATTCCTTGTTGCACATATACATGAATAATCTACAGTAACCAAGCAATTACAGTTAGTATATAAATTTCAATATATAAAATTAAGTGATTACTGTGAATTAACAAGAACAACATAGAAAATAATACTAAATGAATGTGACTGCACAAAGAAATATCTCATTAAAAAGGGAGGGCCAATAAAGGATTAACTTATAGACTATCTTTAAAAAGAAAACCTTTAAGTCAATATTTAAAAACTACAAATGACCCAAGAAAAATGAGCAGAGAATATGAGGAGAGAGAAAGGTGCTGAGGCCAAGAGACAAATGTTTAATTATAATGCACCAGAAGCAGGCAACTGAGAGCACTAGGGGACAGGACCCATGCAGGGACTCTGGAGAGCTGGGCTCCAGGAGGCAAGATCCCCAGGGAAGTGATTATACCCTACTGCATGGAAGGTCCTAGAGAACAGGGAGCTTGTGAAGTTGGTGCCCACAGCCTGTGCTCTCATTCTTCTGTCAGACAAAGTGCATGTGACTGTGTCTTGCACGTGTCATCACTGAGTTCCCTGCATCTCCTATGAATGGTGGCTTCCCCAACCATTCTCCAGCTCACAGTCTCTCCAAGAGCTCTCTTAGTAGTCATCTTCTCCCCTCACTACCCTGGACTACAACTGAGGTATCCTCTTCTTGGATGTGGAGAGGAAGCATCCTTGTCAAGTGCCAGATCTTGGGGGAAGCTGTCTTTACCATGAAGTGTGCTATTAGCTGTTAGCTTTATTGAAATGTGCTTGATCATCAATTATTGATGGTCCCTTATATTCCTGCTGTAATGAGAGTACACATGATGACTAGATGCAAAAATTTTCTTACTCTTTTCTTGCATCTGTACAGGGCATGAGCAATAAACTGGCAACAACATTGCATCTTCTTATTTCACGCGCTTCTTACTAATTTTGATAAACTATGTTTCTAAGGGTATGATTTAACATCATTGTTTCAGATATAAAGTATTAAATTCTGAGAGCAACCATCATGTTGAAGGAATATGATGTTAGAGTAACTACAATTTCTGGACTGCACACAGGGTGAACTGCTAAGAAAGTTGTGGACTTCAAAAACATCCCTTTATGTACAGTTGACAAAGTGAAGAAGGTGTATGATGCTGATCCTGATGTCTCCACACCAACAAGGAAAATGCATAAGGTATGCAAGAATCACATAAGTTGAGATATTGTACACAGAATACAGGAGATCATTGATGAAGGTCCAGGAAAGTCAATGTGCTCCATAGCAAGAGAACTGCAGATGTCAGATGTGATGGTACACAAGATTACTGCTGAAGATACCACATACAGATTGTATGTTCTCAGAATAGGCCAGTTGATGACACAGGAGACAAAGGAAAGGTGCTTTGAAAAAGCAAGGAAACTGCTAACAAAATTGAAAAATCCCAAAGAAAAAACCCTCTGATTTTCTTCAATGAAAAGTGTCAGCAGGACCAAATAGTCAACAGAAGAAACAACGGGTGGCTCTGTGAGAACTTTAATGAAGTCCCAATTGTCATGGAAATGAAATTGCCTGCTCAAGTGATGGTGCTAGGTGTTATCAGCAATGAAGGAGATATCATGACCCCACATTTTTCCCCACAATGCTTGAAGATGACTGCTGATGTTTACCTTGACATTTTGAGAGAAGTAGATGTAGCATGAATAAAACAAGTCGCAAATGGATGTCATTTTATCTTTCAACAAGATGGTGCATCAGCACATAACACTGAAAAGATGCAAAAATTTCTCAATGTCAATGTTTCTGAATTCTGGTCAAAGGAAATCTAGTCACCTAGTTCACCAGATGCAAATCCTTTAGACTATTATGTATGGAGCATTTGTGAGAGAGAAGTTAATAAACAACCTCATTCCAAGAAAGAGGCTGTTAAAGCTAAGATTGAAAACATGACGATGGCCATGGATAAAGAAAAGGTAATTAAAGGGTGCTCAAGGTTCCAAAGTCAAATTGAGTCTGTTATTGCAGAAAGTAGAGACTATTTTTAACAATTAAAAAAATAATGACTATGTTTATGTATTTACATATAAGAATAAGTTTATTTCAAAGTATAACACTTTTGTGGTATATTGTTGATTTTACTAAAATTTTGCCACTTTATTGCATGCACCCTGTATAGTTATATTATCTTCTTAAATATGTGAATTGCATTTAATATATTGTATCAGCCTTCAATTTCTGGAATGATCACTATGTGATATTGATGTTTCATCTTTTTATATATTACTGATATATATATATGCTACATTTATTTCACTCTTAAAATATTTAATTAAGCTTTTTATTTCAAAGTAAGTTTATTTCACATACTGCTGTAAAAAATAATACAACATGATCCCATGTGCCCTTTACCCAGGTTTCCTCAATATAAAATGGGATTCAATTCAGACCAGAATTTTGACCTCGAAACAGCTCAACATATACATTTCCATTACCACAAGCATCCTTCAGGCTGTCTTTTTATACTCACAGTCACTTCCCTTTAGATTCCACACCAAACTTACACTTTGGCAACCATTAATCTGTTATTTGTACTTCATGTCCATAAATATGCCATTTCAAAAGTGGCATATGTAGGTGGAGTTATAAAATATATAACATTTGAGTTTGAATTTTTCCACTCAGCATATCTTTCATAAGATTTATTTACATTGCTGCATGTATCAATAATTCTTTTGTCTGTTGAATAGTATTTAATGGTAGAAAGATAGAAAGGTACAAAGGTTTTAAAACATTTAAACAAGAAACATTGTTTTTAAATGACATTGAAATACTGTATATTTGGGTTGTTTGTGCCTTAGGTCAAAGTCATTATCAGTTAAGCAAAGCAATTAGAAGCCAGAAAATACTCAGAACAAAGGGGTCTAACATTTCAATGTCATGATTCTGGTCCTCAACTCTTGAGACAGGCTCCCTGGCATTTTCTGAACATGTGAGTTGGACAGCAAGCTTGGAAAGACTTTTGTAGGGAAATTAGACTCTATACATCTAATGTGAAAAATTACTAGGCCATAATGTAAAAAATTATATCAAATTCGAAAATTACTTTGCCATTAGCACCAACCATTTTATTATTTATTTAGGGAATTTCAATGGCAAAGATGAGTACAGGTCTGAAAAGATTATTCAACACAGCACAATTTGTATTACCAAGTGAAAAAACATTGTACTCAACAACTTGGACTGTTTCACAACATATCAACCATTCATTGCTTTGAAGGTTATGGGGACAGTTATGTTAAATGGGGAAAGTTTTACATTTAATTACCCCCTGAATCTCTAAAATATAAAGAGCTAAAAATAATATAACTGGATAAAATTTGCTTTCTAACTCTGTACTTGGGTATGCTATAAGTGTCTGAAAATGAATAGAATAACATCATATAAGCAAGTGCTAAAATCAGTACTTTTGGAGAGGGATACGTAATTCCAAGTGGTAAATGTTCACTGTTATCAACCTCTATTTAGTTGGTGCTGAAAAAACAAATGTTTGCATTACTTGTGTTAGACATATGGCTCCTACATAATTTTTCTTGGAGTCAGGACATAGAAGATCACATCTCCTCTCTTGCCCCTTTGTGGGTACTTCATCCAGCAATGCCTCCATATTAAGAGGCCTAATTGGCTTCATCTGGTGTCGGAATGGATGTTTCAAAAGCCCATTTTGCCCTTGCTTCCCTTTCCAACTGTGGTCAATTTAATTCTTGCCACTCTTTGGTGAATGAAGGAAGTGATGATTCAGGATGGAAACCAGTTCTCTTCTCCTCCTCGGCACAGTGAAAAAATTTAGTTTCCTATTCAGATTAATCATGTTGTGGAGAAGTTCCACCCAGCATCAGACTAGGGAGAAGAGTAACCCTGGCTCAACTATGGCTGAGTGGTCTTAGATTCCAGGGTATAGTAAAGTATTTTGATACTTACCTTATTCAGGATTCATATTAAGTAATATCAAATATATGCACATAAAAATGCCAGCAGACCCATCAGGGTCTCATTAGAGTGAAAATTATACAATTTATGATTTTATAAACCAAAGTAAAATGTGAATTTTTCTATCTATAGTCAGTTTTCCTGAGACATGTCTTTATAAATTTACTCTTCACCTGACATGGTGAACTGGGTCTACGGTGAGATAAGGGGGCCCCCTCTACCAAGGTCTCCTTAGACCTCAGGGCATAGTCCAGAACTACAGTGGCACTGAGGATGGAAATGATGGCTCTGAGAGACAAACGAGATAGGTCTGCTGGTGGAATTTTCCCCTGGTCTTTATAAGCTATTCTGCCACTGACCACAACTTTGATTTGGGGCATATATCATGGTCTTCATGATCTTCTGTATTCTCACTAATAGCTTTTGTCTGGTTCACCTCTACCCTTTAGCCATTCACTCAATATTTTTATGTTGAATACATGCATACTAGACACAGGCTCTGTATTTCTTAACATTTAATGAGATCTCTGCAGATTGGGAAGAAGGAACTGGGGGAAAAGATTATTCTTTCTATTTGTAATGTTGAACATTGTCATAGATAATACAGTTTCAGTGACAGCCAGATGTAGTCAATGACCCCAAGTGAGTATTCTGCATCTGAATGCAATTCCTGAAAATCAGAAAGAGAATGTTACTAGGCACAGCCTTAAAATGGAGAGATTAGCCTTGGTACTCTATTCTGAAGGACTTGATGACACCCAGGTGTGGGAACCCTTGCTGTCACTGGCTTCCATAGTCAGAAAGGCCCCCATAATGATTTCACCTTATTCAGTCATCAGCCTGGTCAAGTCAGCACTGATATAATCTGACCAAAACCACAGATCCAGTTTGAACTTTCTATACAAACAGCACTCCTTGCCCAGTGCTGCCATCCCAGACTGTCATCCTCTGCATATTGTTAGGGACAGCTCTGGCTACAGAATAATGTCAAGGAAAATTTGGCCCTGATGGACACATCCCAAGGAAGGCTGTATAAAGATGTAATGCTGAAGAACACCAGTCATCTGGTCTTCGTGTGTATTGGTCAGGACTCTCCAGAGAACTGGAACCAAAGAGAATTGATTGATTGATTGATTGATCCCCTGGAAGAGGATCAGGGTGGAACTGGAACCAGTGAAGGGAATTTTCCAGAGGGTGCATTTTCCTTCTATCCACAAAAAATGGGGACCAGAGTTGAACAAAAAGAAATGGACTCCCTTAGTTCTAACAGTCCCAGCAGGTGGGTGGGTTTAAACAGAGGGCAGTCAGCAGTTCACAAAAGTATTCTAAAAGTGATTTGACCCAGGAGGGTAAGGATGAGAAGGCTGGACAGGGCTCAGAGTGTTTCTGACCCAAACAAGTGTGAGGCTGTGAGATGTGTCATACACTGCCGTGCATGGCTCTGGGGGCCACTTTGATGAACACAATGTAAATAAAAAGTAAGAGTCCTCCCTTCCAGTGCCTTAGTGTATAGTAAGGATATGATACTTGGGTGGAGAAGGGAGAGGGAGGTGTGAGAAGTTACACATATGAAGAGGAGATCTGGACTTGCCAACACAGTGGCAGCAAACTCATATAACAATGAGGATGACGACCACCACATGGAAGCTGATGAAGTATAGCTTCGATGCTTGGTAAGTAACAAGGGCAAAGCCACTAGGGATAATAAAATCTGTTATATAAAGGATCATTGGCAGGATGTAACAAGATGATGATGAGCATACTCAGATTAATGGGAGCTGTCATTATGACCACTGTTATTCAGTCACTGCAGCATGCACAGTTGAGGGACCTGGACACAGGGAGGAAGGTGACCTGTGGAATCCCTATCCTCAGGGGGCTATGTTGTGTGTATTCTTCACCATCCTTCAGGCTTTTCTCCACTCCCCACCTCCCAGGAGAACCCCATCCTCCATGTAAGTTACATTCTGGGTTCACAGTTGGATGTGTTTATGTTTCTGGACAGGGACCAGTCTGCAGCGGGTCTGCCTCAGGTTGGACTGTAATGTGTGGGTTCTTGATGGTGTGTAGAAAAGATTATTCTGAGAGTACATTTATTAAAACTAGGGAGAAAAGGAAGGAATTAGGATAGAAGAAGCAACAAGACAGAGCCTAGGTGATGCTCTGCTTTGGCCTTTGGCACCCTAGATATATTATAGGAAAGGAATCAGCCAAGGCAGGACTGCTGTTAGCTTACTGGAAAGTGATAGTCACTGAGACAGAAGTAAGCCAAGTCAGGCTGCTTTTAGCTCTGGGGAATCAGAGGAAAAGGGGACCTTGGAGTCAGGATCAGTGGGTAAGCCTGACTCAAGATGCTGCTGCCCACTGCTCCCCTGGCTGCAAGTCTTGTGGGGACCCTTAGAGTCTAGGAGGAAGCAAACTGTTCATGCCAGGGAAAGAGCATGGGCATGCTCTAGAGTGAGGCCACCTCAAGTGTTTGTCCTGAGGGCTCTTTATCTTTCTTCTGGGGGTAAGAATCTTAGGGGGGAGTTTCAGCAGAATATTCATGAGCTTTCCAGTTGCATTTTTATTGGAATCATATGCTGATGCATCAAAAAGAGCATACGAGGGGGGTTGCATTATTCTTTGATCTGTTAGATTGTTTTACTTTAAAAAATATTTTATTTACAATGGTACCTCAGTACTCCTCGTTAATGCATTCCAGAACTCATGACAGGTGCCAAAACTGACAAGTACTGAATGAATGTTTCCCATAAAAAATAATGTAATTAGAAATAAATCACAAGATTAAGTAATGAGGTTGTTTTGTAATACAGAAACATAAAACTAAATAGACATGGATAAATGGGCAATTAATTAGATAAAAATAAAATAAAATTTAACTTCATTTTAAGTGTATTGAGAGGAGTTCCTGTCATAATGGGATGGTGGCAAGGTAGAGGAGGAGGACAGGGGTTAATTATTGAAAGAGGAGTCCTCTTTCAAGATAATTTCAGATGATTTCTCAGGAGTTCTTTCTGTTTTCTGTCTCTTGGTTTCACTGAACACTGTTGGAGACTCAGATGATTTAGGGGTTTTCACTAAAAGCTATCAAGAGAAAGTTGTTTCTATCTGTATCTATCCAAATGTTTCTAAAGTGTGACACAGTCTGTTCATTAATCAGGTCCACATTTCAGCTTGCTAGAGCTTTTGTCTGGGTGATGATACTTTTCCACAAAGTTTTGAACTTCAACCCATTTACCTCAATTTCTTTTATCAATGCAGCAGAAGCTTCCTCCTTTTCTCCTCCTCACCTAAAGAAATTTCCTCAGCCATTATCTGCTGCTGCTCCCTTTGAAGTTCTTGTAGCTCCTCAGTGCTGAGCTCTGCTCTACGCTCCTCCACTGACTCTTTGACACCTTCATGATGGGCCTCCGGGCCCATGGACTTGCCCAGAGGCACAATATGCTCCACTACTGGGTACCAGGATCATCCACAAAGCCCTCAAGGTCCCATGCAGCTTCTTCCAGGCAGAGTCCATGGTCTTGTAAGAGACTTCACAACAGGCCCCATCTAAGGGAGTAACACAGTGGAGGACACTTAAATGGTCCTTCCAGAGCTCTCTGAGTGTCAACTGTATATCCAAGCTTACTTCAAAGACCTCAGGAAAAGGATCTCCATACAGAGTTTTTGAAGCAGGTCCATGGGCTGGGGCAGAGGAGTTGTGTTATGGGGCAAGAACTTCACGGTAATGAAACTGAACTCCAGTAAGTCAACCTCCAGGCCTGGAGGGTGAGCAGGAACATTGTCCATAGTTTAAAAGCCCCCAGAGGCAGTTTGTTTCCCTACAAACACTTTTTCACACCAGAGCCAAAAACTTAATTTATCCACTCTATGAAGAACTGCCTTATCACCCAGGCTTTAGTATTGGCCCTCAACATCACACTTAACTTGCTTTTTAAAAAAAAAAAATAATAATTTATCATTTTTAGAGAGAGCAGAAGGGAGGCAGAGAGGGAGAGAGACATCAATGTATGGTTGCCTTTCACCTGCCTCCAGCTACGGACCTGGCTGGAGACCTGGTTTGCAACCTGGTTATGTGCCCTGACTGGGAAGCAAACCAGTGACCTTTGGGTTCCCAGGCCAGAGCCTTATCCACTGAGCCATCAGCCAAGGCTTAACTTGCTTTTTAATCACATTTACCCCCTTGAAAACTCATGGGTTTTCACTGTGATACACTAATAGAGGCTTAAGTTTTCAATTCCCCCCAGCATTCCACACAACAGTTAGCCTGTCCTTTCTTGGTTTGTGGCTGCCAATGCCTTCTCCTCTTGAATGATGTCAGTTCTGTGAGGCATTTTCTTCGAGAGCAAATCTGCCTCCCTACAGTTAAACACTTGTTGGTGAACAAAACCCTCAGCCTCTACTTCCCAAACTTGGTGACATAGTTTTTGGCAGCTTCTTTGTTGGCACTTGCTGCTCTCCATGTCTCACCACACTGTGAATGCCAATTCTCTTTCTAAATGTATTGAACCATCCACAACCAGCTTAAAATACTCAGTGCTCTCACCATTTTTTTAAGCTTCTGTTTTAACAGACCAGCATGCAATTGCCTAGCTTTCTTTCAAATGGTTGCCTCAGAAATGCTGTCACCTGCTGTTTTCCATTATTCCAGATGTAAAACAATTTTCAACTTCTTCCAATGTGTGTGAACATTGCTTACTCACAGACTTTACTCCTTTAGCAACACAGGCTGTTTTAATCACTTCTCACTATCGTCGAGATCATCGTTCTTGGCTTCTTGAACATAAGTGCTATGTCAGTCATACCTACACCATTTTCATAGTTAGCCATGATCTCTTTTTACTGTTCTTTTTAAAAAATTAATTTGTTGTTGCATTATAGTTGTCCCATCCCCCCCCCCGCCCCCCATTGACTTCTCTGCCCCACCAACACCATCCCCTCTCACAGAGTCAGTCCCTACATGTCCACATCCATGGGTCATTTATACCAGTGTCTTGACTAAACATCTTCTTTGCCCCATTCTCCCAATCCCCGCTCTGCTCTGGACACTATCAGTCTGTTCCTTGTTTCCATGACTCTGGTTCTATTTTGCTTGTTTGTTTTGTTCATTAGGGTCCTCTTATAAACGAGATCATATGGTATTTGTCTTTCACCAATTGACTTATTTCACTAGGCATAATACTCTCCAGTTCCATCCTTGCTGTCATGAAATGTAGGGGTTTCTGGTTTCTATCTGCTGCATAGCATTCCATTGTGTAAATCTACCAGGTTTTTGATCCATTCATCCATTGATGGGCACCTAGGCTGTTTCCAGCATTTGGCTATTGTAATTAGCACTGTTGTTAACAGAGGGATACACAGGTTCTTCTAAATTGGAGTTTCAGAATTTTTATGGTATAATCCTAGCAGTGGAATCATTAGATCAAAACATAGTCCCATTTTTAGTTTTCTGAGGAAATTCCACACTGTTATCTATAGTGGCTACATCCATCTGCATTCCCACAAACAATGCACTAGGGTTCCCTTTTCTGCTCATCCTGGCCAACACTTGTTGCTTGTTGATTTGTTAATGATGGCTATTCTGACAGGTGTGAGGTGGTATCTCACTGTAGTTTTAATTTGCATCTCTCTGATAGCTAGTGATGTTCCACATTCTTTCATATGCCTATAGACCCTTTGTATGTCATCTTCAAAGAAATGTCTGTTCGGATCCTTTGTCCACCTTTTAATTGGGTTGTCTGTATTCCTAGTATTGGGTCCTATAAGTTCTTTATATACATTATTTTGCAGATCAAGCCCTTGTCCAAGGTTTTCATTGGCAAAAATGTTTTCACATATAGTTGGTTCCCTTTTCATTTTGCTGATTTTTAAATTTTGAGCTGAGCAGAAACACTTTAGTTTGATGTAGTCCCAATTATTTATTTCTTCCTTTATTCCTTTGCCTGAGGAAAAAAAATTAGTGAAAATATTGCTGCATAGCATTTCTGAAATTTTACTGCCTATATTTTATTCTGTAACTTTTATGGTGTTACAGCTTACATTTAAGTCCTTTATCCATCTTGAGTTTATTCTGGTGTATGGTTTCAGTTGGTAGTCTAGTTTTATTTTATAGCATGTCCCTGTCCAGTTCTCCCAACATCACTTGTTGAAGAGATGATCTTCATTCCATTTCATGGTCCTGCCTCCTTTGTTGAATATTAATGGACTAGAGACCTGGGTTTACTTCTATGCTCTCTATTCTGTTCCATTGATCAATATGTCTTTTCTATTTTTTAATTTAATTTTATTGTTGTATTACATCCATCCCCTATTTTCTCCCCTCTGTTCCCCTTCCCCACCCACCCACTCCCCTGCTGAGTCAATCCCGCTTGTTGTCCATGTCCATGGTTCTTCCATGCTAGCTCCTTGACTAAACTGGTCCCCTTCTTTACCTACTCCTCCCACTTCTCCCCTCCTCTCTGCCCACTGAGGTCTACTCATTGTATTCATGTATCTGGTTCTATTTTGCTTGTTTGTTTGTTTTTTGTCCTGTAATGGGTGAGATCATATGGAATTTGTCTTTCACTGACTGGCTTATTTCACTAAGCATAATACTCTCCAGTTCCATCCATGTTGTTGCAAAGAGTAGGAGTTCCTTCCTTCTTTCTGCTGTATACTATTCCATTGTGTAAATGTACCAAAGTTTTTTGATCCAATCATCCACTGATGGGCACTTAGGCTGTTTCCAGCATTTGGTTATTGTAAACAGCGCTGCTATGAACATAGGGATATATTGGTTCTTATGAATTGGTGTTTCAGGGTTCCTCGGGTTTAGTCCTGGTAGTGGAATTGCTGGATCAAAAGTCAGTTCCATTTTTAGTTTTTTAAGGAAACTCCATATTGTTTTCCACAGTGGCTGCACCAGCCTACATTCCCACCAACAGTGCACCAGGGTTCCCTTTGCCCCACATCCTCGCCAACACTTGTTGTTTATTGATTTGTTGATGATTGCCGTTCTGACAGGTGTGAGGTAGTATCTTATTGTGGTTTTAATTTGCATCTCTCTGATGGCTAGTGATGTTGAGCATTCTTTCATACGCATTTGGGTCCATTGTATGTCTTCCTCAGTGAGTTGTCTGTTCAGGTCTTTTGCCCATTTTTTAATTGGGCTGTCTGTCTCCCTGGTATTATGTCATATCAGTTCTTTATGTATTTTGGATATGAAACCCTTGTCTGAGATTTCATTGGCAAATATGTTTTTACATACACTTGGTTCCCTTTTAATTTTGCAGATGTCTTCTTTAGCTGAACAGCAACTTTTCAGTTTGATATAGTCCCATTTGTTTATTTGTTCTTTTATTTCCTTTGCCCTTGGAGAAGTATCAGTAAATATATTTCTGCAGAAGATTTCTAAAATTTTACTACCTATATTTTTCTCCAGGACTTTTATGGTGGCATTGCTTATGTTTAAGTCTTTTATCCATCTTGAGTTTATTCTGGTGTATGGTGTAAGGTGGTGGTCTAGAATTATTTTTTGCATATTGCTATCCAGTTCTCCCAATACCACTTGTTGAAGAGTCTGTTTTTACTCCATTTTATGTTCCTTCCCCCTTTGTCAAATATTAATTGACCATAGAGTCCTGGGTTTATTTCTGGGCTCTTTATTCTGTTCCATTGATCTATAATCTATTCTTATGCCAGTACCAGACTGTTTTGATTACAGTAGCCTTGTAGTATAGTTTGACATCTGGTATTATGATTCCTCTTACCTTGTTCTTTCTCAAAATTGCTGTGGCTATTTGTGGGCATTTTTGGATCCGTATAAATTTTTGAAGTATTTTTTCTATACTTCTATATCTGTGAAGTCTGTCATTGGTATTTTAATTGGGATTGCATTGAATCTATAGATTGCTTTGGGTACTATGGACATTTTCATGATGTTAATTCTTCCATCCATGAACACAGTATATGCTTCCATTTATTTGTATCTTCCTTCATTTCTTTCCTCAAGGTTCTGTAGTTTTCTGAGTACAGATCTTTTACCTCCTTAGTTAAGTTTATTGCTAAGAACTTTATTTTTCTTGTTTCTATGGTAAATGGAATTTGTTTTCTAGCTTCTGTCTCTGATGTTTCATTATTGGTACACAAAAATGCTTTTGATTTCTGGATATTGACTTTATATCCAGCTATTTTGCTAAATTTGCTTATTAGGTTGAGTAAGTTTTTGGTGGAGTCTATCAGGTTTTATATGTACAGTATCATATCATCTGCAAATAATGACAATTTGACTTCCTCCTTTCTAATTTGGATATCTTTGATTCCTTTTTCTTGTCTGACAGCTATGGCTAGAACTTCCGAAATGATGTTGAGCAGAAGTGGAAAAACCTTGTCTCATTCTTGATCTTAGGGGGAAAGCTTTTAGTTTTTGTCAATTGATTATGATCTTGGCTTCAGGTTTCTCATATATGGCCTTTATGATGTTGAGGTATGCTCCCTCTGTTCCCATTTTGCTGAGGGTTTTTATCATAAATGGTTGCTGCACTTTATCAAATGCTTTTTCAGCATCTATTGATATAATCATATGATATTTGTTTTTCATTTTGTTGATGTGGTGTATTACATTTATTGATTTATGATTGTTGTACCATCCTTGCATCTCTGGGATGAAACCCACTTGTATGATCTTTGTAATGTACTGCTGGATCCAATTTGTCCAATAGTTTGTTGAGAATATTAGCATCTATGTTCATCAGAGATATTGGCCTATAGTTTTCTTTCTTCATTGTGTCTTGACCTGGTTTTGTGATTAGAATAATGTTGGCCTCATAGAAAGAGTTTGGGAGTCTTCCCTCTTCCTGTATTTTTTGGTATAGGTTAAGAAGGATAGGAGTTAGTTCTTCTTTAAATGTTTTGTAGAATTCACCTGTGTATCCATCTGGTCCAGGGCTCTTGTGCCTTGGGAGATTTTGGATTACTTCTTCAATTTCACAAGTTGTTATTGGTCTATTCAGGATTTCTGATCTTCTGGATTCAGTGTTGGTAGATTATACATTTCCAGAAATGTGTCCATTTCACCCAGGTTGTCATATTTCTCATCATATAGTTGTTTGTAGTAATTTTTTACAATCCTTTGTATTTCTGAAGTATCAGTTGTGATTTCTCCCCTGTCATTTCTGATTCTGTTTATTTGGGTCCTAGCTCTCTTTCACTTGAAGAGTCTGGATAAAGGCTTGTCAATTTTGTTTATTTTTTCAAAGAACCAGTTCCTGGACTTGTTGATTCTTCTAATTGTAATTTGAGTCTCTAAGTTATTTATGTCTGCTCTGATCTTGATGATTTCCTTCCTTGTACTTGCTCTGGGCTTTGTTTGCTGTTGTTCAGCTAGTTCTTGCACCTTTATGGTTAGGTTATTTGTATAAACTTCTTCTGATCTTTTTAGGTAGGCCTTTATTGCTGTGAATTTCTCTCTGAAAATAGCATTTGCTGTGTCCCATAAGGTTTTGGACTGTTGTGTATTCATTGCCATTTATTTCCAGAAACTTT
This sequence comes from Noctilio leporinus, assembly GCA_004026585.1. NCBI lineage: Eukaryota > Metazoa > Chordata > Mammalia > Chiroptera > Noctilionidae > Noctilio > Noctilio leporinus. Next base: position 17,823 of record PVIW01009276.1, read on the forward strand.
TTGATTTCATCTTTGATCTCATTGTTAACCCATTCATTACTTAAAAGCATGTTACTCAGTCTCCATGAGTTAGAGTATTTTTGGTTTTTCCCCTTGAGATTGGTTTTTAGTTTCAAGCCATTGTGATCTAAGAAGATGCTTGGTATGATTTCAATTTTCCTGTGTTTGTGGAGGCTTGTCTTGTGACCTTCCATGTGGTATATCTTAGAGAATCTTCCATGTGCATTTGAAAAGAATGTGTACTTTGCTTCTTTGGGGCAAAAGGTTCTTTATATATCAGTTAGATTTATTTCCTCTAGAGTGTTGTTCAATGCCACAACATCCTTAGTGATTTTTTGTTTGGAAAATCTGTCCATTGTTGATAGTGGGGTATTAAAATCCCCTACTATTAGTGTGTTGCTGTCTATATCCTTGAAGTCCTCCAAGATGTTCCTTATATATTTCAGAGCTCCTATGTTGTGTGCATATATGTTTACCAGAGTTATTTCTTCTTGATGGATTATTCCCTTAAGTATTATGAGATGTCCTTCTTTATCTCTTGTTACTGCCTTCATTGTAAAATCTATTTTGTCTGAAATAAGTATTTCTACTCCAGCCTTTTTTTAATGTCCATTTGCTTGATATATATTTTCAATCCCTTCACTTTCAAATGTGCTGATCTTTTGTTCTGAGGCAGGTCTCTTGAGGACAGCATATATGTGGGTCATGTTTTCTTATCCATTCCGCTACCCTATGCCTTTTGATTGGTGCATTTAATTCATTTACATTAAGGTTATTATTGTTTGATACTTATTTATTGCCATTTTCCCTTTCTGTACCTGTGTTCCTCTTTGACTCTTTCTGTTTCTTCATCTCTTTAAAGCAGACCCTTTAGCATTTCTTGCAATGCTGATTTGGCAGAGATGTATTCTTTTCTTCTTCTTTTGTTTGGGAAACTCCTTATTTCTCCTTCCATTTTGAATGAGAGCCTTGCTGGGTAGAGCATTCTTGGTTGCAGGCCTTTGTTTCCCATTACTTGAAATACTTTTTACCATTCCCTTCTGGCTTGTATTGTTTATGTTGAATAATCATTTGATAGCCTGATCAGAGTCCCCTTATATGTTATTTGCTGTTTCTTTCGTTTAGGATTCTTTGCCTTTGAAATTTGCCATTTTAATTATAATGTATCTTGGAGTGGGTTTGTTTGGATTCATTTTCATTGGGACCCTCTGTCCTTCCTGAACTTGAGTAACATTTTCACTCACCATGTTAGGAAGTTTTCTATCATTAGTTGTTTGAACAGGTTTTCCATTCCTTGTTTCTCTTCTCTTTCTGATATCCCTATGATACGAATATTATTGCATTTCATGTTGTCCTGCAGCTCTCTTATAACCTCTTCATTCTCATTCAGTGTTTTTTCATTCAGTTGCATTGTCTTGGAATATTTTTCTATGTTGTCATACAGCTTGCTGATCCAGTCCTCTGCTTCCTCTAGCCTGCTGTTGATTCCTTTTACTGTATTCTTCAGTTCAGAAATTGTATTCCTCATTTCCTCCTGGCTCTTACTGATAGTTTCTATGTCCCTTTTAATGCTGATGTAGTTCTCAAGTAAGTCCTTTGTAGCTTCCCTGGAGTTTTTTGTAGTTCCCCTGGAGTTCTTTGTAGTTTTTTTGTTTGTTTGTTTTTGTTTTTGTTTTTGTTTTTTTGAGCTGGCTGAGCTCATTAGGCTTCTCTATCATCATTCTTTTGAATTCCATATCTGATAGTTTGTTTGCCTCTGTTTCATTTGGTGATCTTTCTGGGGATTCCTCCTTTGCTTTTGGTGATGGACTGTTTCTTTTTCTCCCCATTTTTAGGTTTTGTTGTAATCTGATCAGACTGTGATCAGATGCCAGAATAAGGAACTGCTAGGCTGGAATCCTCGGTCTGTGATCCACCACCAGGCTTATAAGCAGCTTAATGGGGACAGACCAATTCAGTTGTAAATCAATAAATCAGCTACCAAACAAGTCCCTGCTGAGCTGGACATAGAGGTTCAACTGTAATCCAAACAATCAGCCACCAGCTCAGTGCAGCCTGGTGGGAAAGATTCAGATGTAAATCAATGAATCTGTGATCAGCCACCAGACTCAGGCACCACTGGGCTAGGCAGCAAGATCCAATTGTAGTATGATGAATCTTTGTTCAGCTACCAGGCTCAGAAGCTGCTGGGCTAGACAGCAAGGTTCAATTGTAATCCAATGAATCTGTCTGTCATCAGCTGCCAGGCTAAGGGGCCACTGGGCTAGACTGAAAGATTCAATTATAATCCAATGAGTTTGTGATCAGCAGTCAGGCCCAGGGGCCACAGAACAGGACAATCCAACTCAATCTGCTGGGCAAGGACTGACTTAATTGCAAAGCAATGAGTCTAGGATCAGCCCCAGGCTTGCTCATTACTGTGTGGTGCTGACTGACTAACCCAGCTGTAAGTTACAGAGTTTGTAATCAGTCGCCAGGCCCAGGTGCTGCTGGGCAAGGGATACCTCTTCAGGTGCCAACTATTGTATCTATGTTCCAACAGGGCAGGGCAGGAGAGGTTTATTTAGATGTAAACCAAAGAATTGTGATCAGGCACCAGGTTCAAGCACCGCTGGGTGGGTCAGATTGCTTCCAGTGGGCAGGGTTATGAGGACCCCTTAAATGGAAGCTGCTTGGTGCAGCCCAGTCCTCCAGAGGTTTGGGTGATGAGTCAAAACTGGGATCCCCGCAGTCATTTCCCCACTTCTCTTCTCCAAGCCACCACTGCAAACTCTCCCCACGTGTCTCCAGTCCTCTTTGCCCTTCCTCTGCTGAATCCCAGGGTAGGTGGGTGCCAATGTATTTTCATTGTGGTCACCCTAATAGTTCTCTGTCTCCAAAGCTCTCTCAGGCCAGCAAACTTCATGGCTTTCCAACCTTCTCAGCTGGATGCTGCTCTGCTCTCAGTCATGTTGCTGCTGCTGGGACACCCAGGTGGGGGACCAGAACCCACCCTTCTCAGGTGGAGCCCCTGACTCTGCTCCTTCACCAGCTGCCTCTGATAGGGGCCCAGCCAGCCCTCTCACATTTCCCTGATTCCTACCTATCACGTTGTGATGAAGCGTCCTCTTTTGTTCTGTCCATGGTTATAAGAATTCTTTCTAGCTGGTGTTCTGTTGGTAATTCCAGCTGATTTTTCCTCTAAAAAAGTAATTCCAGATGCGACCTGGGAAGAGATTGGTGTAGCTCCACTTACTCCTCCGCCATCTTGCCAGATTGGCATGGGATTGTTACACCTCTACTACTCTTCCCTAGAAAATTAATATCCTTAACTAACTAAGAAAGCTTCTGGAAACTTGTTTATTCCTAATGCACGTAAGCCTTACAGGGAACTGACATTCCAGCTCCCTCACCAAATTTGAGGTGAAAAATGATAGCTGGGCTCTGACTCAGTTTTCAATTACAGAGTAAGCTGCCCTGAACTCCTTTCAAGGACTTTGAACCACTCACTTTTATGAAACATTAAATTCAAAGAAAATGAAAGTATGAGCCTCTGATGATAGGGGTATTACAGGTCACATATGAATAATATCTCCAACCTGGATAAATGACTCTGAAGTTCATCTGCTTGAGAATTAAAGAATTCATTGGCTTTCTTAACATTCATTGCAGTAACTGTAACTCAAAGTTCTTACCATACACTTAACAGGGACAAAGTGCTATATTTAACACCAACTCCCTAATGGCTCTGGTGGCACCAGAACCTCCTGAATTCAGAGCAGTTCCTGGTTCAGGAAACACATCTAGTCTGTGAGCCTTGAGCATCATAGGAAACATCACAAAAAAGAGCGTAATCTAGAGGCCTGTCCTTTTGGCTAAGGTCAAAAATATGTCCAGAACCCTTTTCATGCCTCCCTGAGAAACCAAGCATAATGAGTGAATGGGAGCAGATTTATAGCTTCAATAATGAAACACTTTCAGTTCAGGCAGCATTGATTCCTCTATTTTATTTTATTTTTTAAAGATTTTATTTATTATTTCCAGAGAGAGGGGAAGGGAAAGAGGCAGAGGGAGACAAACATCAATGTATGGTTGCCTTTCATCTGCCTCCAGCCATGGAGCTGGCTGGAGACCTGGCTTGCAACCTAGTTATGTGCTCTGGCTGTGGCATCAAACCAGCAACCTTTGGGTTCACAGGCCGGCACTTATTCATTGTGCCACCAGCCAGGGTTCATCTCTATTTTAAAAGCAACTTGAAAGCCCTGGCTGGTGGCATAGTGGATAAGGTGCCAGCCTGTGAACTCAAAGGTTGCTAGTTCGATTCCATAGCCAGGGCACATGTGGTTGGCAAGCCAGATCTCCAGCCAAGTCCATAGATGGAGGCAGATGAAAGGCAACCATACATTGATGTCTTTCTCCCTCCCTGCCTCTTGCCTTTCTCCTCTTTCTAAAAATAATAAATAAAATCTTTAAAAAAAAGCAACTTGAGAGAAAATTGGTCCTATCTCTCTTGCCTATGCCAAACTATCTCTGTGGAAGACTGATATAGCTGAGGCATCCAGACTTCCAGTGGGTGTCTCCTGATGTTGATGCTGACCACCTGGGTGTTAAGGAGGTTACTAAGTGTAGAAAGTTCATTCTGTCTACAATAAACAATGAACCCAAAATAGATGGTCATTATGACTATAAGGTTTAAGGGTGAAGAAAAGTCAGCACATCCTCTTAGTCTCTTTCAAGAAGGCTAACATGGCTGGAACTTGTCATTCTTCACCCTTATCCTGTTGGTCAACTGGTGATACAATCTCAGCTAACATTTAGATGCCCCTAGCCTAAACCTAGCTAGCACCATGTGGCATGATTGGAATTGTGTTGTGATTTTAAAACCCAGACTTTTATCAATTGCCTGTATAACTCTAACATGATAATGTAAATCACAAGGACCTAGATAGAAAGTTACTCACTTACGTGATATGGATAAGCATTTCAGGTTTAATTCATATCTGACAAATCCTTAGTGCCAAAAATCGATCTATTACTTGTGATTTCTTAAACATATTTTCTAAAATTACTTCTCCTTTTTAAAATTATTCCCCTAGTTATGGCATTGAAAATGTCTTAATATTTTTATTTAATGCATGTTATAATAAATGTTTGATTAACTACAGTAGTAAGAAGTGGAGATAGAGCTTTAATGAACACCAGATGTTTGTTATGTTGTCAGTCAAGATTCTTAAGTGAATATGTTAAAAATTAAAGCCCTGGCTGGTAGCACAGTGGTTAACGCACCGGCCTGCAAACCCAAAGGTCACAGGTTCGATTCCCCAGCCAGGGCACATAACCAGGTTGCAAACCAGGTCTCCAGTCAGATCTATGGCTGGAGGCAGGTGAAAGGCAACCGTACGTTGATGTTTCTCTCCCTCTCTGCTTCTCTCCCTTCCCCTCTTTCTAAAAATAATGAAATAAAATCTTAAAAAAAAAATTAGTTCAAAGGGAAAAAAAATTAGTGTGGTTTTCTGATTCCACCCTGTTTAGCATTCAGTTTCTTATGTATATACTTGTTAATAAGCCTGGGGTTTTTAACTAACTAACTAAATAAAATAAAATAAAATTATTAATTGAGTTTGGTGTGTTGCACTAAGGAATATTAACATATTGACCTGTACTTATTTACCTAATGATTTTCAAAGAAATTAAAATGCTATGTCTCTATGTATAAATATATTTATTCTTCATGAAACCCAACTTAAAATATTATATAATAATTTTCTTAGATCACACAGTAAAATAAATTTTGTCAAAAATTATAGTTTTCAAGGTTTAAATCACATTGTCATTAAGCACGCTAATTGGCATGACTATATGTGTATGTGTTTGTAAGAAAGTACATTAACTTTAACAGAGAAAAACCCAAAACAGGCTGATCAGCTTTCTATGTGAGGGACAGAGGTTGGTCTTTGCCCAGGGAGTTGGGTTTGCAGGCCTCACCCAAGCACAGTCTCATATTTCTCTTAAGCTTGCAACACTTATGCTGATTAACATGGTCTCTGGGATGACTATGGACCCTTCTGTAGGCCTGGGGCCCCTCACTTCTGGAGGAGTTAAAATGTTGCCTGGTCTACATGTTCCCCTGCTGTGGCTATTCCTGGTCACAGTGACAATGTTCTATGGCACAGTCAAGGCTTTGATCACACCTTATTCTGAGGCTTCTCTGCTCCCCTTTGTCACTGACCAGCCTCCTCTGGTAACTCTTGCAGATGTGATCCTGTCCAGAATCATGGCCCACACTCAGAGAAGAACGTCTGCAAAATGAGCAGATGTTCTTTGTACCCAGATCCTCGTTGGTACACTCTACAAAGTTTTGTGGTATCACCAAAGAACTCCTTTCCTCTTGCTCATGTAATCTGTGGAACAGTAACCTGAACAAATAGGAGTGCCAAAGAATTCAGATGTGCTCAGTATGCTTCATATTTATCCTATATACTGAACAGCATTGTAAGAGCCTTATTTGCAGCCCAGAACATGAGAGAAGCTGTCAAGGAGAGGAAAGTGGTTCATTTTCCAAACTTGGCAAATAACTATGAATAGTTAAGACTGACCTTATAAACAGAAAAACATTGTTCATAAAACTATATCCTGGTGACCAGGTGTCTCTTCTCTAGATGAGTAGGAGATAACCATATGTTAAGGTCTCGCTATACCTGACAAAGACTCCTAAAGCCTCTGTCCCTGGGTCTGGAACATTTCACCTTTTAACAGCAATCCAAGAATTCACTTTATATAGGACTTTGTAAATCCCTGAAAATTCCCAATCATCTAGAAGTAACAGAGATAATAAATCATCAAAGGAGAACTCTCAGAAACAGAGGGGCTGAAGTTTGGAGACAAGTGGACCAACAAGGGCAGTCGCATCACCCAGCTCTTAGAGCGAGAGATCCAAGGGTGTGTAAGTCCTGCCCCTCTCCTCTAAGAACTGAATCAATGCTCCTCAAAGGGTGGCCCCTGGGCCACTACTGACTCTGTCCTTGAGAACTTCACCCTCCATGAGATAAGTTCTGGAAATTTAGAAGCTTGTAGAGCAATTGACAGGATTAACGCACGTCTGCTAATTTTAATGAAAAACTAGAACTGGTATTTCATAGGTCTTTTTTAAATTTCATTTTTCTGGTTATTTATTTTTGTTGCATTTTTCTGTTTATTCATTTTTGTTTTATTTTTACCAAAGTATGGGCTTGAGACAGACTAGAAATTGAAAAGCATGCTGTACACAACTTAAGAAGCACTGTGCTCAATGATTGCCCAGTCACACACCATATCAAAAGAACCCTAATCCTAACATGCTGGATGGCACAGTGCATCACTGCCAGTCTCTAACAGGGGCACCAAGGCCACCTGTTCAGGATTTAAAAAGTCTGGTCTCCTGACCACACATTTGGTACCACAGCATTAAGTGGGTGGTTGACGTAACACCCTTGGGACTCACTGGAAGGTGCCTGTCCAATCCTGCTGACTCAAGTGGGCAAAGGTCTTCTAACATCCTAAATCCATTTAACAGGGTCTTGCTATACAATTCTCCTGATTCCCTGGATACTAGACTGACTCTCACATAAATTCCAGAGAATCACAGTTATTTCCTTCTTCCTACACATGCTTGAAGTCCAAATAAATCCTGTGGTTCTAATGGGCTAGCTTGAGAGTTCTTGTTTCATTTAAATTTACAGTTACTTATAACTTCATCATCTTATCAAAGCTACCACTCCATTCTGGTGTGTTTCCATCTAGACATGTCTTGAAACTGGTGAGTTGAGGGTAACCTACAATTTGGGGCATATTTTAGTCATATTCCACATTACCTTCATCCATTTTTAATATCAACAAAATTTCCCACAAAGTAACTATAAGAATTTGGGGAAATTTAGTAATAAAAAGCAAAAACCTTGGAGTCAGATTATCCATACAGCCACTCTACAGCAGAGTGGCCTCAAGCACACTACTTACCCACTTTGATGCCATATTTCCATATTGATGAGTGAGGATAACAAAAATACCCCCTCCTCACCAGGGCTTCTGGAGGGATATCACAGTAACACAATGTATGGAAAACAATTATGACAATGCTTCACACATTCCAAGCATGCCACAAGAATAAGCATTATTAATGTAGCTGTCAATCACTTATACATAGATATTTAGAACACTTCCAAATACTAAAAGTAATCTAGACATGTATTTATACAGTACTTCTCCATACATTAGGGAATCTCTCTCAAGCAGAGTCCAGAGGGGAATGACCATTTACAAGATTAAGGGCTTCTAGATGGCTCCCTACATGCTGGCCACATGCACAGTGACAGCCCTGTCAGAACACAAGGACCCTCATTGAATGCACAGGGAAGAAGAATGTTAAGAAACCTCAGCTTCTTACCCACATGCCCCTTCTGTCCCTCAATGGGGATCTTCAAAAGGATCTCAAGGTGAAATGTGCTGATGTCTAGTGCCACAACCTTGGCGAGCCACCTCCACTGGGCCTCCTTAACCACAAACCCTGCGCTTACCTTGACTTTCAGAAGGTTGAAAGCCTCTATCATTTTGTAAGGTTTTAGGTATGCCAGTTTGCCAATCTCATTCTTTGAAAAACAGAATTGCATGTGTATGTGTGTGTGTGTTTCTTTTAAGAGAAATATTCAAAAAAGCCTTTCTTTTTTATCCTAAGCTTTCAAGGTAATGGAAAAGCCAAAGAGAAGTCATTGATGGGTCTGCCAATAAGTAAAGCACACTTCATGTCTATGCGGCTAATCCTGTCTGTACAAACACTCCTATCTTACCCTGTTTACTGGAGGAGGGACCCATGTGGTGAGACACAAAGCAGCAAGAAGCAGACAGGTTCCCACTCTGCTATTCTCAGGAGGGAAGATTCCAGCCAGGAAGGCAATTGTTTATGCTGCTGAAAGGGATGGAGACCAGGAGACAGAGAAGGTAGACCTATCATTAAGTCAGTCAGGAAGGAGAGGGGGAGAAAAAGGGAAGTCAGGAAGGGAAACTAGGCTACAAGTAATGTGGGAAGAAGACAGGAAGAACATCCAGGGACTGCCAGGAGTTGCCATCTGGCCTGACCACATGGAAGCTTCCAGAAGGAGGAGGCTGGACAGCCCTCTTCATGTTACAATCTACCACCTACCTGATTGATGCCCTCTTCTACTCCTCTCCATAAGCCTGTTACCCAATATCACCATCACTTGATTAATGACATGGCCAGACTTTCAGTTCTTAAAGTACATGGGCTGTCTTTTAATCATCTTTGACTCCCAGAACTTTGTGTGATGCTGAACCATAAAGCATGTTTCAGATATATTTGCTGACTAGTGACTCTAGTGTAGAAAATTACCAAAAGAAACAATTCCTCAGGGTGGTCATAACAACAGTTGTGCCCATCAGAGAGAAGCACACTAAACTTTGAGACAGCCTCTTTCTGCCCAGGAGGAGCAAGTCAGAATGAAGGGTCTCTGGGAAGTCTGGCTTTGGGGTCAGAGCAGCTAAACTGTCCACAGTACAGACTCCTCAGGACTGGGACATGCCAGGCCCCTTCAAAGTTTGGAGAATTCTCAGGCTGAATCCGCCACCTACTTCTCCTTAGCCACAAATATTAAGTTATCCTTGACTTTCAACTTGCCCCCCTGGTGGAATATTCCTAAGCAATAAAAATTTCAGAGAAGAACAAAAATGATGAAAAGCCCAAAGGCTATGTTTTTTCTGAAGGAAAATTATTTTTTTAATGAAAGACTTCTCTGTGCAACTGAATTTACAATATGAGAAAACACCTAATCAGAGATGTGTCCAGTGGTGGCAATGGTGGGTGGACAGGTGAGAGTTGCAGTTTCCCTGTGGATCTTGGGCTGCAAACAAACATCCTCTGCTTCAATTACTCAGAAGCCTCTGCCCACCCAACACCTCTAAGAATCCTTCAGACATAACAAAATGCAGGGGCTAGAGTAGAAACTGAGATCCGTAAAAAGGTTCTTCTGTTGGAAGGAGAAAAGCAGTTGGAAGCTTGAATTGCCCCTACACAAAACATTTCAAGGAGCCATGAGCTTTCTGATGCATTAAGAGAAGAGTCAAGACAGGCCACTCACTGCATACTATGCCCAGACACAGTCAGACTCGTCACAGAGACTGGTAAGAAACCGCCCACCTAGCAGCACTGAGCAAGACATCAAGTAACTATACAGATTCCCTGAAGCAAAATAAAAGGCCACTTTTAAATATTTAGCAAGTGCAGTTGCCAACATCCCTGCCACTTCACCCTGCTCAGGTGCCTGTCACCCACCCCTGGACATGAAGATGTAGGTGTTGATGATGGTGTAGGTTGTAAAGTACAGAGAATACCACCAATTGAGGTGATAAGCAGGCATCCTAAAAGGAAATAATTCTGTTTCACAGTGCATAGAGTACTGACTTAGTGTCATTCCACATAAACAAGTCATGTGCATAAGGCACGGAAAAACTTCCTGTACTCTGACACAGTGTGACAGGCCTCAAAGCCAGTGTCATCCCTCATGCTAAACCTGCCTTTTGAAATTCTTAGCACCTTGTAGAGGTGCCCAACCTTCAAGGCAGGCAGAGCTTTGAAGATCCCCCATCCCATGCCCTCCTTTCACCATGAGGAAATTGAGGCCTAGAAAGGACAGTGACTTGCCCAGAATGACAGAGGGAATCTGAGTGTGGCTTAGGTTCACACTCAAGGCTCTTCAGAAACACCAAACTACCTTGCTGTGAGCCCAGATAATTTTTTATCCACATTGGGACAATAAGAATGAAAGGAGTGCCGTTAATAATTATGCCAGGACAAGAGTCATAAATCAGAATGCCTGTTCACTTTGTCATTGATGAAAACTGACTTTCTTACAGGACGGGACTTTGGGGTTATATTATAAGGTAGCCCAGGTCTGAGGGAAGGTCCAAGAGAACACAAGGAGGGCCAGGACTTCACTCAGTTGTGTTGGGTCAGAGCCAGGCTCAAGAGTGAGCACAAACAAGACAGGATTGACATTTGCAGTGAGAACTCTACTCACACTCTAGACCTGCAGAGTTGCCTACACAGGGTGGCAATGTTTAGTAATCTTGCCTCCATGAACAAGGTAGACCCATAATGAGAACACCAAAATGGACACATGTGCAGAAAAGTGGCATTTCAGGAGGAAAGTAACATCTATGAATCTTGACCAATCTTTCCTATTTCTTTTCACCAGAAAACTAAATCAACACCCATGGCAACAAGCAATGATCCCTTTTAAAAAATGACTCAAGACTCAAAGAAAATGCTCAAGTATTTAAGAGATGTGTCCCAAGAAATGTCTCCTGTTGCTTTTATTTTTTAATTCAATTTTATTTGGATTTAAATAGAGATTGGCTTGTTGTTATTGAAAAATGTCTGTAGTCTTCAAAAATTTCACAATGAATATAAATAAACAAACAAAAAACCAATCATGATTACCTACCTTTCAGCCCTTGGAGACAACTCCTTTTAACAAAGTGAATTTTATTGTGGTAACAGATGTCCATGTATGTGAGTTAGGGATGCACATAGTACATGACATCAGGGCTGTCTGAAGCAGTGACCTCAAACATTATTTCCAGGATGTTGGTGAAATAGGGTGTTCCTTCCACTGTTTTAAGACCCCTAAAAAGGACCCAATTTCACTATGAGAAAAACCACATAAATAAAGGATGTTGTGATTTCTTATACACTTTTTCCCTTTCAAGGGCACTCCAGGAGTGTCTGTCTGAGTGAGGAAGATAGTGCCTAATGACAGATTCTGCACCAACAGGCTGAACCCAAATATAGGAGGATTACACAGGTAGAAACCCATGAAGCAGCATGCTCACCTGTCCCCCAAAGAGCTTTATGCCCATAAAAGGATGAAAACCAGCACACTGAAAATGAATAGGAGGAAGACATAAAGGATATCAGGCAGAGTGTTCTGTATACAACAGAAAGCCCTACAGATCTATAAAAACAAAATTTTATTTCCTGTTGTACAAGAACCAGCTAATTTTCTTCAAAAACAACCAAGCCTTGGTGTATCCTAAATCACATCCTTACCTGAAAACTTTCAGGGAAGTTAATAAGAAAGATTGGACTAAGACTCTTGACCACAGCACACTATGGACGCTTGCAGCTTTCAGGGACCCAGTGATAATGAGATCAATCAAGGCCAGCTGGGAAATGAAGGAAGTGACATCAGCACTGCACTGCTAGAGAGTAGAGGAGTGACCACGTGGATACATGGTCACAGACCCAGAAGGAGGGTCACAATAAATCAAGTAAAAGAGCAAGTTTCATAAATGGGAAGATGCCAGCTTTGTAATAGAACATTAACAGTCACTACCTTTTGTGTGTTTCCCTGTGCCATGGAGTATGAGCATCTTACATGAGCTTATTACATTTTATCCTGGTCACACCCCTAACATGAGCACTGGAAGGAGATGCTTGAAACACACAGAGGGTGAGCACATGGCCCTGGTCACACAAAAAATAAGGGGCAGATGGAGCTGAAGTCCAGTGTGATTTCAGAGCCCTGCTGGGGCAGGCACTGCCATATGCCCTACATTGCGTCCTGCCTTACTTTAACTTTCCTTCAATTTCACACATAAGAGAGGGGCTATCTGGTCTAGGAAAGATGTAAGGCCAACTAGAATAGAGAAAATACTTTTTAATCCTGATTAATGTCAGGTTTGTGATCACTTGAGAGCAAGGAAAAAGAAGAACCCAGTGTGTTTTAGACATAAATAAAAAGGAATGCTCTACCATCATGAAAATGGTAACTCAGTCCTTTTAAGTGCTAAGGCAGAGAGGACCCAGAGAGATCCAGCACAGGGGACAGAAGAGACACAGACACAGAAAGAGCTGCTGCTGCTGTACTGAGCACTAACTGAAGGGCACAGTAAGACTGTCCCAGGGGCACAAGGATATGAAGATCACCAAGGGTTCTGATGTTTGAGGGGGCTTCATGGAGGAGGCTCTCCTGATTTAATCTTACAGCACTGACAGAGGTTTAAATGAATAAAACTCAGGAAGATCAAGAGCCACACAGGAAGACACAGTAAAGAGAAGCTACGGGGAGCTACCTGTCTGGGAAATATAGTGTCCTGGGAGTAAGGACTGAAGAGAGAAGTGTCAGGACTGAGGGCAGGTGGCTTGAGATCCAGGCTAAAAAGGTAACTCTTATTCCCAGGGCCTGGAAAACCCTAGAAGGTTTTCAAATAAGGGTGATGTGGGCAGGTGAGTGAGACCACCCTGGGAAGATACGCAGGACAGACTGGGACATAATTCACTCATTGAGGAGGAGCCTGTTATGTGTAGGGCTGGGTGGAAATAAGCAAAGGAGAAAAAAGTGGGAACAACTTTTCCCTTTTAAAAATTAAACCAGCCCTGGCTGGTGGCTCAGTGGATAAAGCACTGGCCCGCGAACCCAAGGGTTGCAGGTTGGATTCCCCAGCTAGGGCACATAACCAGGTTGCAAGCCAGGTCTCCAGCCAGGTCCGTAGCTGGAGGCAGGTGAAAGGCAACCATACATTGATGTCTCTCTCCCTCTCTGCCTCTCTCCCTTCCCCGCTTTCTAAAGATAATAAATAAAATCTTTTAAAAAAAAATTAAACCAAATGTAGGTAAGTGTGCATATAGAACATGTTTGCATATACCTATTGCAATCAAAAAAGAAACAGTACAAGGTGGGGGGATGGGGCAGAGGGGGGAACATGGTAGGCGTTCCCAACTCATTGACCCAAACTAACCACACAGTATAATATGAACATTTAAAAAAAAAGTCCAAACTAAGGTGTTTTTACCTTAAGTAAGCCTTGTCTATTGTGCATCTAAGATAACATGCCTTTGAAATGTCAGTAATTTTCTTTTCCAGATCCCTAGAAGGCACAACTGTAGGCATCAGATCACAAGAGGCTCCTCATTATGATCTTGTTGCCTGGATACCATCCCTATTTATTGTTAATGCTAAATATTAACTACTATGCACCTCAAATGGAAAAGAAGTATGTAGGAGTTCTGGCAAGATGGTGGAGGAGTAAGTAGAGCTACACCAATCTCCTCCCATGTCACATCTGGAATTACTTTTTTGGAAAAAAAGTCAGTTGAATTACCAACAGAATACCAGCTGGAAAGAGGTCCTATAACCACGGAAAGAACAGAAGAGGATGCTTCATCATAATCTGACTGGTAGGAATCATGGAAACACGAGAGGGCTGGCTGGGCCCCCACTGGATGCAGCAGCCAAAAGGACGGAGTCAGGGGCTCCACCTGAGAAGGGTGGATTCTGGTCCCCCAGCTGGGTGTGCCAGCCCACAGCAAATAGCAGAAAGGAAAGCAGCATCCAGCTGAGAAAGTTGAAAAGCCATGGAGGTTGCTGGCCTGAGAGAACGCTGGAGACATACAACTACTAGGGTGACCACGATGAAAATACATTGGCACCATATAGCCTGGGATCCAACAGAGGGAAGGCAAAGAGGACTAGAGACACGTGGGGAGAGTTTGTGATAGTGGATTGGAGGAGAGATGTTGGGAGGCAGCTGTGGGGATCCCAGTGCTGACTCATCACCCACACCTCTGCAGGACTGGGCTGCACCAAGCAACTTCTGTTTGAGGGGTCCTCATAGCCCTGCTCACTGGAAGCAACCTGTGCTGCCCAGTGGTGCCTGAGCCTGGTGCCTGATCACAATTCTTTGGTTTATATCTAAATAAACCTTTCCTGCTCTGCCCTGTCTAAGCATAGAAACAATAGTTGGCACCTGAAGAAGTACCTCTCACCCAGCAATGCCTGGGCCTGGTGACTGATTACAAACTCTCTGACCTACAGCTGGGTCAGACAGTCAGCCCCACACAGTGGCAACTGAGCATGGTGGCTGATCATGGATTCATTGGTTCACAACTGAGTTGGTTTGTCTCACACAGTGGCCACAGGGCCTGGCAGATGTTCACAAACTCATTGAATCTTTCTGTCTAGCCTAGTGACCCCTTAGACTGGCAGCTGATGACAAATTCATCAGATTACAATTGAACCTTGCTGTCTAGCCCAGCAGCTCCAGAGCCTGGTGGCGGATCACAGATTCATTGGATTACAATTGGATCTTGCTGTCTAGCCCAGTAGTGCCTGAGTCTGGTGGCTGATCACAGGTTCATTGATTCACATCTGAATCTTTCCCATCAGGCTGCACCTGAGCTAGTAGCTTGATCCATTGAATTACAGTTGAACCTCTCTTTCTAGCCCAGCAGGGCCTGAGTTTGGTAGCTGATTTATGGATTTACAACTGAATTGGTCTCTCCCTAAACTGCTTCTGAGTCTGGTGGTGGATCACAGATTGATAGGGTTACAACTAAATAAGTCCTTCCAGCCTAGCAGTTCCTTAGTCTGTCATCTGATCACAGTCTGATTAGATCAAAACAAAACCTAAAAATGGGGAGAAAAAGAAATAGTCCATCACCAAAAGGAAAGGAGGAATCCCCAGAAAGATCATTATATGAAACAGAGGCAAATAAACTATCAGATATGGAATTCAAAAGAATGATGATTGAGAAGCCAAATGAGCTCATCCAGCTAAAAACAAACAAACAAACAAACAAACAAACAAAAAACCTACAAACAACTCCAGGGAAGCTACAAAGAACTTACTGAGAACTACACTAGCATTGAAAGAGACATAGAAACTATCAGTAAGAGCCAGGAGGAAATGAGGAATATAATTTCTGAACTGAAGAATATAGTAGAAGGAATCAACAACAAGCTAGAGGAAGCAGAGGGCTGGATCAGCAAGCTGTATGACAACATAGAAAAATATTCCAAGACAGTGCAACTGAATGAAAAAATGCTGAACGAGAATGAAGAGGTTGTAAGAATGCTGCAGGACAACATGAAATGCAATAATACTCATATCATAGAAATACGAGAAGGAAAAGAAAAACAAGGGATGCAAAACCTGTTCAAACAAGTAATGATAGAAAACTTCCCTAACATGGTGAGTGAAAACGTTACTCAAGTTCAGGAAGCACAGAAGGGTCCCAGTGAAAATGAAACCAAACAAACCCAGTCCAAGATACATTAAAATTAAAATGCCAAATTTCAAAGACAAAAAGAGAATCCTAAAAGCATCAAGAGAGAAACAGCAAATAACATATAAGGGGGCTCTGATCAAGTTATCAAACAATTATTCAACATAAACAATACAAGCCAGAAGGGAATGGCAAAAAATATTTCAAGTAATGGGAAACAAAGGCCTGCAACCAAGAATGCTCTACCCAGCAAGGCTGTCATTCAAAATGGAAGGAGAAATAAGGAGTTTCCCAGACAAAAGAAGACTGAAAGAACACAACTCTACCAAACCAGCATTGCAAGAAATGCTAAAGGGTTTGCCTTTAAAAAATGAAGAAACAGTGATAGATACAGAGAGGAACACTGGTCCAAAGGGGGAAAATGGCAATAAATAAGTATCAGTCAATAATACCTTAAATGTAAATGGATTAAATGCACCAATCAAAAGATATAGGGTAGCCAAATGGATAAGAAAACATGACCCACATATATGCTGTCTTCAAGAGACCCACCTCAGAACAAAAGATTGAAACAGGTTGAAAGTGAAGAGACGGAAAAATATATATCATGCAAAGGAACATGAAAAAAGGCTGGAGTAGCAATACTTATTTCAGACAAAATAGATTTTACACTGAAGGCCATAAAAAGAGACGAAGAAGGATATTTCATAATACTTAAGAAAACAATCCATCAAGATATAATGCTGATAAACATATATGCACCCAACATAGGAGCTCTGAAATGTATAAGGAAAATCTTGGAGGACTTTAAGAAAAATATAAACAGCAACACACTAATAGTAGGGGATTTTAATACCCCATTATCACCAATGGACAGATCTTTCAAACAAAAAAACACCAAGGATATTGGGGCATTGAACAACACTCTAGAGGAAATGGACTTAACTGATATATACAGAACCTTTACCCCAAAGAAGCAAAATACACATTCTTTTCAAATGCACATGGAAGATTCTCTAAGATAGACCACATGGAAGGTCACAAGACAAGCCTCCAAAAATACAGGAAAATTGAAATCATACCAAGTATCTTTTCAGATCACAATGACTTGAAACTAGAAACCAATTTCGAGGAAAAAAACCAAAAACACTCTAACTCTTGGAGACTGAATAACGTGCTTTTAAGTAAGGTACGGGTACAGAAGGAGATCAAGGAAGAAATCAAAAAGTTTCTGGAAACAAATGACAATGAATACACACAGCCTAAAACCTATGGAACACAGCAAAGGCAGTCCTCAGAGGGAAATTCATACAGGACTGTAGCAATACAGGACTACCTAAAATAGATAAAAGAAGCTTGCACAAACAACCTAACCATAAAGCTGCAAGAACTAGATGAGCAACAAAAAACAAAGCCCAGAGCAAGTAGAAGAAAGGAAATCATCAAGATCAGAGCAGAATTAAATAACTTAGAGACTAAACCTACAATTCAAAGAATCTACAAGTACAGGAGCTGGTTCTTTGAAACAATAGACAAAACTGACAAGCCTTTATCCAGACTCATCAAGAAAAAGATAGAGAGGACCCAAATAAACAGAATCAGAAATGACAGAGGAGAAATCACAATTGATACTTCTAAATACAAAGGAATGTAAGAAATTACTACAAACAACTATATGATGAGAAATATGACAACCTGGGTAAAATGGACACATTTCTGGAAATGGATAATCTACCTAAACTGAATCCAGAAGAAGCAGAAAGCCTGAATAGACCAATAGCAACTAGTGAAATTGAAGAAGTAATCAGATGTCTTCCAAAGTACAAGAGCCCTGGACCAGTTGGATACACAGGTGAATTCTACAAAACATTTAAAGAAGAACTAACTCCTATCCTTCTCAAACTATTCCAAAAAATCCAAGCAGTGGGAAGACTCCCAAACTCTTTCTATGAGGCCAATATTATTCTAATCCCAAAACCAGGTCAAAGCACAATGAAGAAAGAAAACTATAGGCCAATATCTCTGATGAACATAGATGCTAAGAGTCTCAACAAAATATTGGCCAACTGGGTCCAGCAATAAAAAGATCATACACCATGATCAAGTAGGTTTCTTCCCAAGGATGCAAGGATGGTACAACATTCGTAAATCAACAAATGTAATACACCACATCAACAAAATGAAAGACAAAAACCATATGATCATATCAATAGATGCTGAAAAAGCATTTGGTAAAGTACAGCAACCATTTCTGATAAAAACCCTCAGCAAAATGAGGATAGAGGGAGCATATCTCAACATAATAAAGGCTATATATGAGAAAGCTGAATCCAGCATCATACTCAATGGGCAAAAACTAAAAGCTTTCCCCCTAACATCAGGAATGAGACAAAGCTGTCCACTTTCTCTACTTCTGCTCAACATCGTTTTGAAAGTTCTAGCCATAGCTGTCAGACAAGAAAAAGGAATCAAAGGTATCCAAATTGGAAAGGAGGAAGTCAAACTGTCATTATTTGCAGATGATATGATAGTGTACATACAAAACCCAATAGGCTCCACCAAAAACTTACTTGACCTAATAAGCAAATTTAGCAAAATAACTGGATATAAAGTTGATATTCAGAAATCAAAAGCATTTTTGTATCCCAATAATGAAACATCAGAGATAGAAACTAGAAAACAAATCCCATTTACCATAGCAACAAGAATAATAAAGTACCTAGAAATAAACTTAACTAAGAAGGTAAAAGACCAGAAAACTAAAGGACAATGAAGAAAGAAATCAAGGAAGATACAAATAAATGGAAGCATATACCATGTTCATGGGTGGGAAGAATTAACATCATGAAAATGTCCATGCTACTCAAAGCAATCTATAGATTCAATGCAATCCCAATTAAAATACCGATGACATACTTCACAGAGATAGAAAAAATACTTCAAAAATTTATATGGAGCCAAAATGCCCACAATAGCCACAGAAATTTTGAGAAAAAAGGACAAGATAAGAGGAATCACAATACAGACATCAAACTATACTACAAGGCTACTGTCATTAAAATAGTCTGGTACTGGCATAAGAATAGACATATATATCAATGGAACAGAATAGAGAGCCCAGAATTAAGCCCTGGACTCTAATATTCCACAAAGGAGGAAGGAACATAAAGTGGAGTGCAAATAGCCTCTTGAACAAGTGGTGCTGGGAGAACTGGATAGGCACATGCAAAAAATGAAACTAGACCACCAACTTACACCATACACCAGAGTAAACTCAAGATTGATAAAAACTTAAACAGTGCCACTGTAAAAGCCCTTGAAGAAAATAAGCAAAAAATAAAAATAAAAATAAAAAACCAGATATACCACACAGCAAAAATTTCCCTGAAATATCTCCCAAGGCAAGGGAAATAAGGAACAAATAAACAAATGGGACTACATCAAACTGAAGTTTCTGCTCAGCTAAAGGAAACATCAACAAAATAAAAAGGGAACCAACCATATGGGAAAACATATTTGCCAATGACACCTCAAACAAAGGTTTGATATCCAAAATACATAAAGAACTGATATGACTCAACACTAAGGAAACAAACAACCCAATTAAAAAATGGGCAAAGGACCTGACCAGACACTTCTCCAGGGAAGACATACAAAGAGCACATAGGCACATGAAAGAATGTGCCTCCCTCAACATCACTAGCCATCAGAGAGATGCAATTTAAAACCACAATAAGATACCACCTCACACCTGTCAGAATGGCCATCATCAAGAAATCAACAAATGACAAGTGCTGATGAGGATGTGGAGAAAAAGGAATCCTAGTGCACTGCTGGTGGGAATGCAGACTGGTGCAGCCACTATGGCAGATAGTATGGAATTTCCTCAGAAAACTAAGAATAGAACTGCCTTATGACCCAGTGATTTCACTGCTAGGTTTATACTGAAAGAATCCTGAAACACCAACTCAGAATAACCTGTGCATCCCTATGTTCATAGCAGTACTATTTACAATAGCCAAGTGCTAGAAACAATTTAAGTGCCCTTCAGCGGATGAATGGATCAAAAAACTGTAGCACATTTACACGATGGAGTTCTATGCAGCAGAAAGAATGAGAGACCTCCTACCATTTGAGATAGCATGGATATAACTGGAAAATATCATGCTTAGTGAAATAAGCCAGGCAGCAAGTTAAATATCATATGTTTTCACTTAATATAGGAAACAAATGAACAAACAAACAAGCAAAACAGAACCAGAGACATAAATACAAGAAACAGACTTTCAGTGTGCAAAGGGGAGAGGAAGGTGGGAAGTGGGAGAAGGAGGCAAAGAAGGGAAATAGCTTAGTTAAGGGACTAGCATGGATGAACCATAGACATGGATAACATGTGGGACTGACTGTGGGTAGGAAGGGTGAGAAAGGGGAGAGCAGAGGGGGGAAAATGAGGTGAATGTAATACAACAACAATAAAATTAAAAAATATATATATTCCAAGCAATGAAAAGAAAAAGCCTGCAACCAAGACTAATCTACCCAGTGAGGCTCTCATTGAAAATAGAAGGTGAGAGTCAAGATGGTGGAGGAGTAAGTGGAGCTACACCAATCTCCTCCCAACACCGAACTAGAATTACAACTTAAGTGGGGAGAAATCATCCAGAATAACAAATGGAACACCAGCTGGAGAGAAGCCTTATTACCATGGACAGAACAGAAAAGAGGATTCATCACAACATAACCAAGGTGCCTAAAACTGACCATTGATCACAGACCAATTGGATTAACGACTAAAGGAGACAGACAAAGATAGTGGACCTCTGGTAGTCTCCAGCTGGCTGACTAGACCCACCCAGACTGGGACAAGTGCAGAACCATGAAATAAAAAAGTGCACCTCTACACCACAAAAGGTCACACCACTAAGACAGTAAGTCAAAGCAGACCAAATGAAGAAGCAGAAACAAACAAGAGTCATGTAAAATGGAAAGACAAAAAAAATTAACCCTCAGCAAATGGAAAGGAGGAATCCCCAGGAACAATGCTAACTGAAATAGAGGCAAGCACATGATCAGACATGGAATTCAAAATGATGATACAGAAGCTCAAAGAGCTCAGGGAGTTCAAAGAAAACTATAAACAACTCCAGGGGAATTATGAAGAACTGCAGGAACGCTACAATAAACTTACTGAGAACTACACCAGCATTAAAAAGGACATAGAAATCATCAATAAGAGTCAGGAGGAAATGAAGAATACAATTTCTGAATTGAAGAACACAGTAGAAGGAATCAAAAGCAGGCTAGAGAAAGCAGAGGATCAGATCATTGAGCTGGAGGTCAATGTAGAAAAAAATTCCCAAGTGGTGCCACAAAATGAAAAAAGGCTGAAAAATAATGAAGAGGCTTTAAGAGAGCTGCAGGACAATATGAAACATAATAACACCTGTATCATAGGGATACCAGAAGAAAAAGAAGAGGAGCAAGGGATAGAAAACCTCCTTGAAAAAGTAATGATGGAAAACTTCCATAACTTCAGGAGAGAAAATGTCATGCAAACTCAGGAAGCACAGAGGGTCCCAAGGAAAATGAACTCAAACAGGCCCACTCCAAGACACATTATCATTAAAACAGCAGATCTCAAAGAGAAGGAGAGAATCCTAAAAGCAGCAAGAGAGAAATACCTAATAACATAAAGGGGGCCTCCCATAAGGTTATCAGCTGATTTTTCAACAGAAACACAACAAGCCAGAAGTGAATGGCAAAAAATAATGCAAGCAATGAAAAAGAAAGGCCTGCAACCAAGAATACTCTACCCAGCAAGGCTCTCTTTCAAAATGGAAGGTGAAATAAGGAGCTTCTCAGACAAAGAAGTCTAAAAGAATACATCTCCACCAAACCAGCATTGCAAGGGATGCTAAAGGGTCTGCTTTAAGAAGATGAAGAAACAGAGAGACAGACATGAACACAGGTACAGAGGGAAATGGATTAAATGCACCAGTCAAAAGACAGAGCACAGCTGAATGGATAAGAACCAACTTTAACTTATGAATGCTTTAAAGTGATCTTGTTACAAACAGATCTTACTAAATAAGGTACAATTTTGTATATTACTTGTATCTGCAATACTGCAGGTTAAGTTTTCTTAGATTGGAATCATTTCACAATATGGGAAAATCAGGTTACTTGCAATAACTCAGAAAAATCTAATGCAGTTAAGGAAGAAAAAAAAGTAAGAAAATGTGGATGTATATTACGTAGAAGACATGCTATCTTATTCATTGTTACAAAATATGTGCTTATTTGTGGGTGTATAATATATAGATTTTGTTAGCAATTTATGTTTTATTTTTTATGCTTTTTTAAAAAAGATTTTATTTAGTTATTTTATTAATTTAATTTTATTGTTGTGGCATTACATCTATCCCCTTTTTGCTCCCCTCTGTCCCCCTCTCCACCCACCCATTCCCCCACAAAGTCAATCCCACCTGTTGTTCATGTCCATGGTTCGTTTATGCTAGATTCTTGTCTAAACTGCTTCCCTTCCTTGCCATTTCCTCCCCCCTCCCCCAAACCCTCATCCCCCTGACCACTGAAGGCCTATCCACTGTATTCATATATCTGATATATATGAATACAATTTATGTTTTAAATAGCAACCAACTGGTCATTGGTGTGTTATGAAATCAGTCAATCTTTAGGTTTGAAAAGATGTTAAGAATGAAGATCAATTTGGATGGAAGTTGCAAACTACTAAACTATATGATTTGTGTACATAGACATATATTCTCATATTAGCATATAAATTAGATGAGATTCCTTTCAACTAAATTGTTGAAATATACATTTCCAGTTATGAAGGCCTCCAAACTGGGGATGCTTGGGAAAAGGAATTAATGCTATAGTAAACTTTGTTTTTGAAATGTAAACATACCTAATCTCTACCTCAACAGACTCTTCAATAGTTCAGGGGTTAGTTTAGGACCACATAGGAAGTCAACCACAAGTTTAAAAAAAATAGCTAGACTGCGAACCCAAAGGTCACAGGTTCGATTCCCCAGCCAGGGCACATAATCAGGTTGCAAACCAGATCTCCAGTCAGGTCTGTGGCTGGAGGCAGGTGAAACGCAACCATACATTGATGTCTCTCTCCCTCTCTGCCTCTCTCCCTTCCCCTCTTTCTAAAAATAATGAAATAAAATCTTTTAAAAAAATAATAAAAATAATAAAAAATAGCTAGAATACTATTCTACAAAATTATTCAAATCCTAGATGTTTTTGTTTTTTACCTCAACTTTGTATATATAATAATTTCTACTCTGGGGACCAGCTGAGCACTGCAAATGCCATTATTTCTGAAGGCTTCAACTTGTAAAACACATGTAGAGGAAAAACAGAGGGTATTGAAAGAAGTATGACCTGTGCACAGCCTAAATAAATAAATATACTATTTAAGATGAAAAACTCCAAAACTAATAAATTTTAGTTTCAGTAGCTTAAAATAAAGTTGAGTTGTATTATTGGAAGGGGGAAGATCTAACTTACAAACCAAATTCATTTTTTAATATGGGTTTGGCACTGTCTCTAGGACAACTTTTACAAAAGTAAGTTCTGCAATATACCATTCCTGTGATATAGTTCACAAAAATAGCATTCCAGAGTAAAATAAGTATTAAAGAAGAAAAAACTGCTTAATCTTGCTACAATATATCTAAAATACTATGATTTAACATGTAATAATTATGTAAGCTATTGACATATTTTAAATTTTTTGTATTGACTCTTCAAAATCAAGTATATACTTTAAAATTGTGTAAAAATATGTATGGGTCTAAATGTATTTTTGCATGTGTTTGGCAATATTGCAATTCATATTACTTAAAAGAGTAATTCTTTAAACAAATGGAGTAATGTAGGCATTTTCATTTGGAATAATGAAAAGAAAACTTTATATTAATATGATTTGAGAAGCTGACAGAAGGCAGTAATTAAATGGTGAATTGTCTGGATATGAAAGGGAAAAACAAAAGTGCACATTGGTGGTTACAAAATAGACAGGGGGGTGTTAAGAAGAATAAAGGAAATAGAAAAGCCAAAGAACTTATATGCAAGACTCATGGACATGAACTAAGGTGGGCATTGCTAGAGGGAATGGGGTACTGGGTAGAGGGGCCAAAAGGGTGAAAATTGGGACAACTAATAGCAAAATAAATAAAATATATTAATAAGAAATAAATCGAATCCCTCTTTTTATTATTTTGTGTATAATGATAGTTGCTACATCTTTCCGAAAAGGACTTGTGGTGGCCAACTACATGCTAAATATTTTCTTGAATGTAAGGAAATCAAGGGTAATAAAAAACAGGGTACTCAAAATATGGGAGTACCATGTTACCGACTTCTCTGCTTTTCTAGGGGCAAACAGCAGTCTTACAAGTTGGTGATGAAAGGGAAGCAGGACCAGTGACTGGATTTCTAATTCCATAAGTAAGATTACAGGAATACTTTGAGAAAAGTTCCGCTATTTCTCAAGTCTGAGTGAAAGATTTCCCTGTGCTAAGACTCCTTCTCACCCCAGCCAGGTAAACCTTAGGAAGTAGAAATGCCTCGAGGATCAATGACACTGTCCACTGCACCCTGTTTTTAACAGGGTGTTCATATTGACAGTTCCACTGCAACAAACAATTTAGATGCTGCTGGAGTCACTGCCCAGGCATTGGCATTGTGCTGTGTTTTAACACCTTTTCTCCTGTAGGAAAAAGGAAGAATTGATTGAAGAGTGGCAACCAGAACCTCTTGTTCCTCCTATCTCAAAAGACCATCCTGCTCTCAACTACAACATTGTTTCAGGGTAATTCAGTTTGCTACTCAGTTCCTTGTGGGTAAACTCACCAAAGTGTACAGTGATTTAATGGTGTTCCTTTTTAACCTAAAATAAAAGATTTAGATATTTCTGCAGATCAGAATCTATCTGCTTTAGTTCCCAATATAAAACTTTTTTTCAGGAATGATATGGCCATTTTTTATAGTCTCCAATATAGGCATTACAGTTTGTCCCTTTTTCATAAAAATCTTTTTTTACAAAATAATTCAGACAAATGGTAATATATCAAATGGTGAGACACTTAAAATGAAAAGCAGCACTACTGTTTTTTCCCACCTGCTCTGTTTCTGATTGTAGGTGTGTTGCAGGTTTCCTTTGTAATTAGATATTAACAGTATGCTGACACTATTACTACTTGATTGATTAACGATAAAAAACACCTATTGACTCTCATAGTATGAATTATGAAACTTCAACTCACTTATCCTACCTCCCTCTTTTTTAAACCCTGCTCTGAGGACAGTTTTTCACTGCTTTAGAGAGAGAGAGAAATGAAGAGAAGAAGGGAGAGAAAGAAACAGGGATGTGAGGGGGAACACTCCCAGACCAGGGACTGAACCTATAACCTAGGTATGTGCCCTGACTGGAAATCAAACCTGCAATGCTTTAGTTAAGGAACAATGCTCCAAGCAATTGAGCCATGCTGCCTAGGGCCCTACCTTTCTTTTTGCTTCCAGTGTCTGATGTGTTTTTAGTTTTAGTTCTATAGGTTATCTTAGTGTCTTGCATGCACTTTTTAAAAACTTAGAAGTATTTTTAAAATACAGAAAATATCAGACACACGTATATCAGCTATCTAGAATTAATAAGCAGTAACACTTTATCATTACATGAAATGTTTTTAATAAGAAAATATTACAAATATAAAGAAACCCCTACCCATACATATATCACTTAACTCTTGCCTACCACACAAGATCATCACTATCTTTAATTTTTTAAAATTTTTTTTAGAGAGAGGGGAAAGAGGGGAGAAAGAGAGGGAGAGAAACATCAAGGTATGGTTGCCTCTCACATGTCCCAAACTAGAGACCTGGCCCACAACCCAGGCATGTGCCCTGGGAATTGAATGGGAATGGGAATTGAACCAGTGTCCTTTTGGATCACAGGCTGGCTCTCAATCCACTGATCTACTCCAGCCAGGGCTGGACACCGCTATCTTGAAGTTGGTGGGTGTTTTTCTTTGCTTGTGTTTATATATATATAAAATAAAATTATATTATATATATATATAATTTTATTGTTGTTGTATTATATCCATCCCCTTTTACTCCCCTTTGTCCCCTTCCCCACCCACCCACTCCCCCACAAAATCAATCTCACTTGTTGTCCATGTCCATGGTTCTTCCATACTAGGTTCTTGTCTAAACTGCTCCCCTTCTTTGCCTCTTCCTCCTCCCACCCCCACCCCCTTGCTTGTGCTTATATTTTTACCACATAAGCCTGTTATTCTGAAAATAGTATTTTGTGTAATATTGTGGTGCAAGATATTCTCTTGAGTGTGGCCTTCTACTTCTGCTTTCATCTAAGAGAAGCTTGTATTCTTTACTTCTATAGATTCTTTGATCTTACAAAAATTTTACATGTTCTGATATCAAATTTACCAACTATGAATCTTGTGGAAGAAATCCTTCCCCCAAAGGCTTAATTTACCTGTTTTCCATGTGATAGTCAGCTGTCCCAGCATTATTAAATAGTTCATTTTTCAACTACTGATTAAAAGTTCTCTTCTTTTGTGTACCAATTTCCCTTGTAAAGGGTTGGTTTCTGGCTTTGTTTCTATTCTTTAGGTGCATTTGTCTCTCCCTGTGCCCACAACCTCACTCATATAAATAACACAGTTTGACAAGAGTGAGTCCTTCTGTTCTTCTGAGTAGTCTAGGCTTACTCCTGTCTCTATTCTTCACTGTGAGTTTAGGTTCAGTTGATCAAATCTGACCAAAAAATTGGTTTAGGTTTTTTATAACTAGTAGTGCACCGAATTTATAGATTAAAGTAGAGAGAAATGGAATCTTGCTAATACCCATGTACCTGAGTTATCACTCGTATACTTAGGTCTTTTATGTTATACAGTAAAGTTATATGACTTTCTTAATAAGGATCTGGCATTTTTTTTTGTTTCTATTTTTATTTTAAAATAATTGTAGGGATCTTTGATCTGTTTTCCCTAATGGCAACATTTTGCATAACCATTATATAATATCACAATCAAGAAATTGACAATGTGTATCTTTTATTGGATTTGCCTATAAGCTCATAAGAGTTTTCCTTTCTGGCATGAGAAGCACCTTTTTCTTCTGTTCCCATGTTATTGCACTGGCTGGGGCAGCTCCCATGAAGTGCTGAATAAAAGAGGTAACAAGGGCCTCAGTGTCCCTGGTGGCTTATTAGAGATAACCTGTATCAAATTATGGGCTTTCCATTCTCTTTCTGGTTTGTAAAGGAAACTTTTTGGTTTTCAAATCAAAATATTAACATTTATTTAAAATTTTTTTCTCTGTCTATGAAATAATCATAACTTTTCTCCTCCAATCAGCCACCATGTTAAATTTTACTGATAAATTTTAAAATTGTTCATGCACATACATAAATTTTTATTAGAGAAACTGCAATCCCAAGTCACCTATCTTTTCTTTACTCCAGATCCCACTCTCTAGAAGTACTTGCTTTCTGTTTCTTTCGTCTTTTTTCTGATAATTGCCAGTTTTTCTTTAACAACTTGCTTATGCTATTATTTCTTGAATTCTTTTCTTTCTTTCCCAGCTGTAATTATATTCATTAATAATAGGAGATAATGACAGGCTGCCTGGGACTTCCATTCAAGATGGACGCATAGGTAACATGCCTCACTTCTGTGCACAACCATAGCCAAAAAGACAGTTATACTACGAAACAAATATGACCCAGATTTGTCAGACAAGTTAGCTGTGTGGAAGTCTGACAACCAAGGATTTAAAGAAGCCAAACAGATAGGAGGGGCAGAGGCATGGAGAGGTGTGACATCATGGAGTGTTGCAGAGAGGCATGGAGATGGAAACTGGCAGTCCTACATCCACATGTGGAGGATAAAAAAAAAAAAAAAAATAGAAGGGATACTTTGGGGGTGAGGTGTCCCAGCCTCAGTCCAGGTCACCTATCTCAGGGTCTCAGTGCCAGAAAAATAACTTCCCATAGTCTGGCTATAAAAAGTAGTGGGGGTTGGGGTAGTGGAAGGAACTGCATCTTCTTAAAGGGCTTGCAAAGGACTTAGGACTCATGTAGACCCAACCCCACTGGGATTCAGCCCCAGACAACAGTTGGAAGGGCACCAGTGGCATATGGAGAGAAAGTGAAGTGCGAATAGGGGGACAGCTTCCTCCCAGGCTAACCTCCAGATGCCAGGCAATGGTATTGTCTCCTATGTGAGCCCTCCCCATCAACAAAGCAACAGAGCAGTAACACAGGTTGCCCTTCCCTGGCGATTATCTAAAGCTCTGCCCCACGCAACTTTGCAGGTGTGCTTCTTAGCACAGTCAAAGCAGCTCTACTTACTACACCAAAACAAACACAGGGAGGCTGCCAAAATGAGGAGACAAAAAAAAAAAAAAAAAAAAATGCCGCAAATGAAAGAATAGAACCAAACTCCAGGAAAAGAAAACACTAAATTAATCTATTATACGTACAGTTCAAAATACTGCTTATCAGGATGTTCCAGAAACTCACTGGGTACTTCAACAGCATAGAAAAGACCCAGGAAGAAATGAAGGTTACATTAAGTGAAATAAAGAACCAACAATGGGGAAGATAAAGCTGAGAATCAAATCAATGATTTGGAACACAAAGAAGAAAAAAGCATTCAGTCAGAACAGCAGAAAGAATTAAGAATTCAAAAAAAAATTTTAATGAGGATAAGCTTAGGATCATCTGGGACATCTTTGAATTTACCAACATCTGAATGATAGGGATGCCAGAAGGAGAAAAGGAAGAGCAAGAAATTGAAAACTTATTTGAAAAAAAATAATGAAAATAAAGTTTCCTAATTTGATAAAGGAAATGGGCATAACAGTCCAGGAAGCACAGAGAGTCCCAAACAAGCTGGACCCAAAGAGAAACACACCAAGACACATCATAATTAAAATGCAAAAGGTTAAAGATAAAGGGAGAATTTAAAAATCAGCCAGTGAACCCTGGCCGGTGGCTCAGTGGATAGGCACCAGCCTGAAAACCCAAAGGTTGCTGATTCAATTCCCAGCCAGGGCACGCATAACCAGGTTGCAAGCCAGGTCTCCAGCCAGCTCTGTAGCTGGAGGCAACCATACATTGATGTTTCTTTCCCTCTCTGCCTCTCTCCCTTCCCCTCTCTCTAAAAATAATGAATAAAATCTTTTAAAATTAAAAAAAATGAATAAAATCAGCCAACGAAAAGCAGACAATTACTTACAAAGGCGTTCCTGTAAGACTGTCAACTGATTACTAGAAAGAAACTCTGTAGACTAGAAAGGATGGCAAGAAGTATTCAAAGTGATGAGAGGCAAGAACCTACAACCTCTATCTAGCAAACCTATCATTTAGAATGAAAGGGCAGATTAGGTGCTTCCCAGACAAGGTAAAATAAAGAAGTTCATCATCACCAAGCCATTATTATATGAATTGCTAGAGGAAATTCTATAAGAAAAAGAAGATCAAAATGATGAACATTAAAATGGCAATAAATTCACAATTATTAATAATTGAATCCAAATGACAAACTAAGCAAACAAGCAGAACAGGAACAGAATCACAAATGAGCTCATTTGGATGGTTACCATTTGAGAAGGGAAAAGGAGGAAAATAGGGAAAATAGTATAAGAATTAAGAAGCATAATTGGTACGTACAAAATAGACAGGGAGACCCTGGCTGGTGGTACAGTGGATAAGGCACCGGCCTGCAAATCCGAGGGTTGCTAGTTCGATTCCCCAGCCAGGGCACATAACCAGGTTGCAAGCCAGGTATCCAGCCAGGTCCATGGCTGGAGGCAGGTGAAGACAACCATACATTGATGTTTCTCTCCCTCTCTCCCTCTCTTCCTTCCCCTCTCTCTGGAAATAATAAATAAAATCTTTAAAAAAAATAGACAGGGAGATGTTAGAAATAGTAAAGGTAATGGAGAAGCCAAAAAACTTATATGCACAACCCATGGAAATGAACTAAACAAGGATTGCTGGAGGGAAGGCAAGTATCAGGTGGAGCTGGGCAAAGGGAGAAAATTAGAACAATTGTAATAGCATAATCAATAAAATGTATTTTTTAAAAAGACTGGCTGTCTGAAAACACATGCACACTAGCTGTCAGGTCCATGGTAGCCCCTCTAGTGCCTTAGGACTAGAAAAGCCCTTCTTCCTGTGCCAAACCCAGCAGCCTGATGTGGACAATAGCCGTGCAGCCACATGCAGCTGCCCTCCCTTCCCCCAGCGGAGTTCTGTTTTTGCATCAGGTGTCATTTGACTACTGAGTGCTTACATTTTTATGACTGCATTAATATCATTCGTTAGTTAAGTTCATTTTTTTTCAATATGCTGAATATTTTAATCACTATTTCTTTCTTGTTTTCCCTGGAGTTGCTTATTGTTTGTCCACTTGCTTGCTTGGTTTTACATATTAGTCTACTTTATCCCATGATCTTCCTCCAGAGTTGTTTCTTGGGTCCATTTTCATTTTTCTTCCCAGAACCATTGTCTTCCTGCTACACTCTTGACTGGTTGCTAAATACTAGAGTTGCTGACCCAAGTGGCCCTGGGATCTCAACCTATGCATTAACTCAGGAATCTCTTTGTCTTTATTTTTCATTCACAGTGTCTTCTTTCTTGGTTTACTTCCATATATTAGTAGAGTACAGGTGCACTCCTGAGGAAGCTATGGAAGATAAAATTTTTGAAAACTTTACATCTTAAAATTATTTTTTACTTTACTTTTTTATACTAGAGTGATGGTTTCACCTGTTTTTATTTCTCTGTTAGACATTTTCTCCATGTGTGATATCCTTAGCATACTATTTTTTTATATCCAGAATATTTGCTTTGCAATCAACAGCATTATGTAGTCTACAAAAATTTTATTAATATTTATAAATTTAGTTATTTTTCAATTTATGAGTATTTCTTTACATTCAATAATGAGTTAACACAAGAGTAAGTGAATTTACATAACTTGGATGGATTTTTTTTCCCTTTAAATGATAGTCTTATTGAAATATCATCCATATACCCAAGAGAACCATGCCACGACACCCCAATTAAGTGGGTTTTAGTATCTTCACAGAGGTGCACAATTGTTGCCACTGTCTAATTCTAGAATATTTTCATCACTCCTCCAAAAATTCCACACCCTAAAGTGGTCATTCTCCATTCTTTCCACTCCACAGTGCGTGGCAGCTACTAATTAACTTTCCCTGTGAATTTCCCTATTCTGGATGTTTGATATAAAAGGAACCATGCATATCATATAGTACTCACCTTCTTTACCTTACCCTAATATTTTCAAGGTCCATCTATGTTGAAGAATGTGTCAGTGTTTTATTCATCTTTATGGAAGATTGATACACGACTCTGTGGATGGATCACATGTTCATGCATTCATCAGTTGATGGACATATGGGTTTTTTTCAGGTGGAAGTACATTAAAAAGATAAAATACACTTACATATATATATACATATATATATGTGTATATATATATTATATACACACACCTATATGGACACACACACACATATATATATAGAGAGAGAGATCCTATGAATATTTGTGTGCATATTTTTGTGTGGACATAATTTTTCATTTCTCTTGGGTATACGTATATATGCAAAGAATGGTGACTTACAGCATCTGAAACTTTCTGAGAGTAGCACTTAAATTTTCTCATAAAAAATTAATGAAAGTAAATATGAAGTGAAAAAAATGCACTTGAGACAGAAGATATTCTGAGAATATCAACCCCTCTGAAATAGACAAAATTCCTGAGAGAACTACACTTTCAAAAGCTACAATTGGAAATTGGTATATTTAAGCTAAGATGTCCAAGGGATATAGGAACAAGTTAATACCTGGCTTCCAAGTGGAATAAATAGAAAACTGATGAAGGTCCACAAAGTCCAGGAGAGTGAAGGGATGAAGCCTGCTAGGCTGGGGACAGAGGGGTGGGGTAGAGGTGGGGTGGGGGCAGTGCTTCATCCTCCTCTTATTACCTCCCTCTGCCCGCAGGATCCCTTTGTGACCAGACCACAGCTCTGTGATGCTGGCCTGGGCCTCTGGTCCATAAGCCACACCCAGTGCTCAGTTACCTGAAGACAGCAGTGCAATTCAGATGGAGAACCCTCCCTTTGTTCTGAAAAACATTGTTGCTACATGGCAGAGCTCCAGTCCTTCCTTGGTGATTGATATCATCTTTGCCATCTCATGTGGACTGTTGCTCTTCCTCTTATTACTGCCCTGCTTAGAGAGTAATCCATCCTTACCACCTCCTAAGGAACATAGAAACATCAGGAAGGTAAGGAAACCTTGGTCCAATCCCAAAAAAGATCATCTTTGTTTCTATTCTATTGCCACTTTTCTGAATCACCTAGAGAGACTCCTGAGATGGGAAATAATAGGACAACTATTCTCAGGAAAGAGTAGAACATCACTCTTCCAGGGATAAGTTAAGCAGGGCAGGGATCAGAGCAGGCACAAGGATTTCTATCCAAAGATATCCCACCAGGAGTGCAGGTGTGGTGGAGGCTCTAGGGCACAGCCCCAAGTGCAGTGATCAGTGGCCAAGGACTGGATACTGAGAGCTGGATCTGTGTGTGGGGGCAAGGCCCAGAGCCCTGGTTCACCAGCCGCCTTCCCATGGCAGGTGTCTCCGATGAGCCTCTCCTCTTTTGAGGCTGATTCCAGAGCAGTGAGGACACCTGAGAGCCTCTGAGCAGAGGCTGGGGTGGGGCTATGGCCTCAGGAAAGTCGAGTCCTCCTGAGGGAGCTCAGATGGGCCTGTAGGTCTAAGACAGCATGTGTTTCTTGAGCAGAGGAGCAGTGAGGGAAGAAATCATGGTCAGTGTCATACAGAAAACCTTTCTTTACATTTTTCAAGGAAGGAAAACCAGTAATGATTTTTACCCACTTCAAAAATAAAAGGGGAAGAACCAGAGAGTCCCGTTAGTTAAATGTAGAAAGCCATATTGTTCCCAAACACTGCATGTATGCAGTTTAAGTGAGGAGGGTGAGGGTGGGGTCCCAGTTGCTCATTTTGTCATATCTCTCAGCGTCCAGGGGAGCCAAGGTGGAGGAGCAGGAAGAAAAGTGGAGCTTTGAAAGGTGAGCTTGTGCCCCTCAGCCCTGCACCTGAGAGTTTGCCTTCATCTGTCCTGTCCCCGAGGGCCCAGAGGCAGTTCCTGGAGGATGCCAGCACAGAGCCCATTTCTCAGGAAATGGAGCCCTTGGAAGGCTCCTAGAAAGAGGTCAGGACTCAGATACTTCTTCTTTTTTTTTTTTTTTTTAATTTTATTGTTGTTGTATTACATCCATCCCCTTTTTGCTCCCCTCTGTCCCCCACCATACTTCTTAGATTCAGCCTCAAGGGCCTGGAAATGGGCGTTTCCCTAGCAGGGGTGTCCTGGCAGGGGCTTCTGCACTGTCCTCATCCAACAGTGCCTGACTGGCACTGACTGGGAGGTGGGACCCCCCAAGTGCAACTGTGGGCACATTGTTTACCTTCATTCAGGTTCCTCTGTGAGGTGCCCCCTTCCTGTTCTCCCCAATAGGGAAGTTGTGAGGGCCACAGTGGGTAGCATATGTGAAAGTGCTTGTAAATGACAAAGTGCTGCCTGCCACCAGTCTTGCCATCACTGTCAGGGGTCATGTGGTCTTGACCCTGAAGCTTGGCCTCCAGAGTCCACTCTGCCAGGCATTGCTCCTACAGGGCCCTGCACTTAGTCTCCTGTAAGATCCCCAAACCCTGCTTCACCATGTGACCCCACCTCCTCATTTCCAGCCTGCAGAGAGTGCCTGCAAGAAATAGAAGTGACTCGGGGCCTGGTTTCTCTTCTGCAAAGGTAAATAACCTTCCCTCTTCCTCCTGGGTATCCTCCCTCCCAAACCTATGATGCCACCCCAGAGCTGCAGGCCACCTTGGACTGGCCTGGGTATTGGTGGCAGGGAGCCATTGAATCAATGTGTGGCTACCACCCTGGAGTAGAGACAGCAGGGCCATTGGGAGGTCAGTGTGGGGGCCAAGGAGAACTTTGAACCTCAAGTTCCTACCTTCATGGGCCTGACAAACTGCTCCTGGCTACAGCCTGTGCCTTGTCTCCTGCAGCCACCTGGGACAACTCTCAAACGGGAGCAGCTTTCCTCCCCACTCCCATCAAGACCCTCCTGTGGAGGTGTGTGAAGCAGCACCTGCTGGAACCCAGCAGCCCTGCCAGGCACCTATAAAAAATGCTGCTCTGGCCATGTCCACATCAGCTTCCCCACCTCTTCTGACCATGTGTCCTCTACCTCTGGCCTCCACCCTGTCAACAGGACATCAGGACCAACCTGATTTGAGAACTCCGCAGGGTACTGTTGTAAAGACCTCACCTCCAGGTAACTTGTTTTTGGCATCTCCCATCCCAGCCACCTCAGCCCTTGGCTGCCCAAGCTCTCCCAAGAAGTTCTTATCCTGGTGGTGGACCACTACCAAGGCCTTGTTCTTCCCCACCTCATTACAGCATGAGTCCCAGCAAGAGCACCTGTCCCACCACCCACCTGAGGCATCATTTTGGGATGACCCCACAGACAGGGAGACAGAGACTGGTAGCCCCTCATTTGTCAACCCCAATATCTGGAAGGTGCTGGAGATGTTGATCACCAAGAAAGCAGAACTGAAGGTGTGGAAGGAGGGAGTAAAGGATGTGTCACTGTCAGAACAGAAGGGCTTAAACCACCACCTGAAGTCTACGGGGAATCTGGGGAAATCACTGGGTGCTGAGCAGAACTCCACAACCCCCCAACCCTTCTGGAGTATGAATGACCAAGCAGAGAAGGTACCTAGTCATTGGCAGATCTCACATCTGCAATTCTTGGGGGACCACCAACAGCAAGAATTCAGCCAGCTCTTCTGGGGTCTCCCCTCTCTGCACAGCGAATCCCTTGTGGCTATTGCCTGGGTGGCTGGGAGCTCTTCCTACCCATAGCCTGTTTCAGTTTTGTTCAATGGCATGTGTAACCACTGTCCAGCTCCAATTCGGCCTAGAACACCTTCAGGGCTCTTGCAGGTCCTACCTGTGCCCCTCCCGGGGGCACAACCCCAACATCTGACTGGAAACTTGCCCCAGTCCCAGGCCCCACCTCTGGCTCAGATCCAGACCCAGACACAGACCCATCCTATACCCTCCCTCCCAATCCAACCTCCTTCTCTGCCTCAGATGAGGGCCTCTGGGGTGTCGTGCCCTACATCTCAGAAGAAGGTACAATATTTCATCCCACCTGACATTCAAAACCTGGAAT